>JACEGR010008551.1:0-35595 GCA_014170235.1 Listronotus bonariensis | reverse complement strand
ACGTTGACTCCCGCCGTGCAATATATCGCACATCATAATTCTACCTAGAGACCGCGTGCAATATATTGCACGGTCAATCTAATGTATTTTAACGTTATCAAAAGATCGTTCGGTCTGCTTGGAGATTTTGGTTTATTCGTTTTGGGCTAAAGAAACAACTCCAATTTATTTTTTTGATCTGGCCAATGGTTGAAGGCATATTATGTAGATGGTGCCAGGTAGACGTGGTGTTGTAAAACGAAAGCCTGAGTGTGTTAGAGGATATAACAAATATATGTCTGGAGTAGACAAGTCAGACCAAATGATGTCATATTATTCGGTACCAAGAAGAACCATTCGTTGGTACAGAAAAATATTTTTTCATATGATTGACATCTGTTTATGGAATAGCTATTATGTATATAAAATAAAGAAACAACAGCCAAAATTAAAATTTTTGAAATTTAGAGAAGAAGTTATGAGAAAAATGTTAAATATAAAAGTTCATCCAAAAAAAACTACTAAAAAATAAGCTGTTATTCCTTTTCATTATTTGGAAACCGTAGAGGCAACAGAAAAAATAAGTTAGCTGTGAAACAATGTCGCCAGTGCTCAAAGAATAAGGTATATCGGAGATCTCGATACTTTTGTCCCTTGTGCGATGAAAAACCAGGACTTTGCGTAACACCTTGTTTTAAAATTTAGCATATGGAGCGTATGAATATTTAGCTTAAAATTTTTTGTATTGTGTTTAAATATAACTGTTATTTTTACATTTAGTTTCCCAAAAAAAATAAATAAATAAATGCCTATTAAAAATACTGAGTAAAATTAATTATTTATAATTTCCCAATTTAATTTTACCGTGCAATTAATTGCACGCTGGTTTTGGTAAGTAAAAATTAGACTTAGGGACCAGCGTGCAATATATTGCCCATGTGTTTTTTTCTTGATATTTGAAACAAAAAACACATAAAATTTCTCTAAATTAAATCCTATTGATGTTTTTTTCAAATGCTTTAGTTATCTTTATGTGGTTTCTAGTAAAGTTTCTTCCTTGAATAGGCGGGAGTTGGAATGTGTTTTATTATTTAATATTTAATTATTATGTCTTAAATTATATGAGATTATGCCTCGCGCTCTGCGCCTGCGCTTAAGCCCTCCGCTTAAGCCCCAGGCCCCGCGCTTAAGCCGCGAGCCGTCCTGCGAAACGCGCCATTTTTTTAACGCATGCGTTTTGTTACGCCTTCCGCTTAAACCGAGGGCTTAAGCGGAGGGCGCGGGGTGCCGGGGGCCGTAATTCTTAGAAGTTTAGGCTTATCATGTGACAAGTTTGACCTTGAAATTATTTGCCGTTAGCAACTATTCTTTGTTCAAGTTTCATTATTCTAAGTTTAATAATAAGGCCGCTATGGTTAATTTTGCTATGGGGTTACCGTCTTACTCGCTGGTTGGTGTCTCTCGCCATATTTTAAACAGCTGTAGCGCCCTTATGGCTAAAGATGGCATCATGCGGTTTTCGCTATTCGATAGGTATGACGTTACACTATATTTAAAAAATTTAAACCGCGTCGCTGATGACTCATCATCAAGGTTAAATAACGATTTTAGTCGATAGCGCCCGAACGGTATGACTTGGAATTTTGCGTTTGCGAATCAATTTATGACCATAGCGCAAGTATCCCACGCATGGCGGCCATTTTCCTAAGTCACGTGATTTTTGACATATGACAGGTGACAGGTGACATTTGACAGGTGACAGATGACATTTATGGTTTGACAGATAGTAGGGACCACGCCCTAAATAACGCGTTGCGCAAGATTCCTAAATTTCGAATGACGTCAGAGATTTTGAGATAATAAGCTCCACCGGTGGACGGTGGCCCGTCAACCGGCTATCTATCCCTACTAATCTTTCCATTTTTGACAACTAAAAAGTAACGAATATAGACTAATTGTCGACTAATAATTACCTGTTAAATACTTTGCAAAATATTAGTTTCTTTCTAAATAAAATATTTACCATTTCTTACGTTTTTGGAATTTACTTGAAATATAGGCTGTACGGCCTAAACTAACTTGAAATTCGGATTCAGAAGATCAAAAACATGCCAATATATTGGTCTCGTTCGGTGCACAGAAAACTTTTATTTTACATGCAGGTGCTATAAACTTTATTTTTAATATTCGTAATATACAAAATAAATATCAAACAAATATTTTGGTTTAAAGTATTTCTGGGTGTTCAAATTTTTACATACCTGACTGGATCCTTAGGACATCGAAAAAATGAAACATAATCACTCCAACTAGTACGGCAGTTATTAACAGAACAGTAAGAAATATGTTTTGACATCTTACTAAAAGTTCACTGACACTTTTATACACAAACCGAAAATAAGGTATACCACGCAAAAACTCTTTCGATAATGTGATGCGAAGCAGTCGCGAGGACTTGCAACAACTCTCCACTGGCTGAGCCGACCGTCGGGTGGGTGAGGGCAAGAGAGAAATTTGTAGGCGTGTCCTTAAGTGATCGGACTTATTAGAATATCACTGGACGGTGGTATTAACATAAAGTAACATACCTACGGATAAGAGAAACCATGGCATGCTAAAATTTTCGTACCGCTTTTGCGGCAGGCTTGTAATTTTTCCAGTTTACACTTTAAATGCGTCGGTCGAAGCCTCGCCTCGTGTAACATTAGCGGTGGGGAGACACGTAAGCTTACTGAAATGACTAAGTGGGGTATTTCAACGAGAAACGAATAAAATTATATTGGGAATTTTCGCATGACCTGTCCTTAAATCGGCTATTCCATAATAACTCTTATAATTTCCTTACTCTATGGTATTACCAATGGTATAGACGCTAATTACACTCTCATCTTAAATGATGCATACAATATTGCAAAAACAAATATAATCAATAAATGGGATATAAGATGGAAGGAATATTGTAAAAATAAACCCACAAGATATACTCAGCTTGTTACTGAAATCCTACGAAATTACTGGCATACAAACCTAATCATACGCATGAAACTAGGACATGCTTGTTATCCAGCACATGTCTACAAGATCAAAATATTACCTTCTGACCAATGTGATACATGTAATATTAAATGTGATCTGGATCACATATTTTTTCAATGTAATAAGTATATAGCCGAGATAAACACCCTATATACTGTTTTAATCAAAGAGTGTAAAGCTGTCTGACCCTTTAACATTCTTAATATTTTAGCCCTAGAGAACACAAAAGTAAATAATGCACTGATGTCTTTTCTAAATAGAATAAATTTAAAATTACAAGTTACATTTACTTTGGGATTGTTGTGATATACATAGTTATTAGGCTGTAGGTTTAGTTTTCCCATTTTCATCCTTTGTGGTTTCCCTTACTTGGTGGTCCTCTTTGTGTGTTAAAAAAGTCGCCCTGATAGACCCCAGTGGCGTAAAGTGTGTGTCCCCGTCTTATATGTGATAGGCTTTTAACTTGCTTTTATTGTTATTATAGCAATATGATTAAAAATCTTAACTTCTAGGCTTCTTTATTGTAAGTAAAACTTTGTGACTGGTTAAATGGCTAACCAGCCAAGGCCAAAAAAACATTTTCTTGTAATTTAGCAAAATTATTTATATCATTAAGAGGCTAATTTAGCTAAATTTTATTTATTGTGTCCTTTAGCATCTGGAGAGGCACCTGAACAAATAGTTCTGACCAAAGAAATTACCACACGGAATTTTATTATTTTATTTTTTATTTTTCTTGCATCATAAAAATGAACAAAAACCTGAATTAAGTTGTCCGATACTTTCTGATAGTACATTTTAAATTAAAATGAGATAAATATACTGTGTAAGGCTTTCGCGGCCATTTTCAGCTAAACTTAAGTTTTTGGGGTATTCGGCCGTCGTTGTAGATTTTGTTTCCTTGACGTTTTGCCAGCGTGAGTGATTGGCATCCTTAGAAGTTTCCTAGTAGACTACTTGCGTACTACAACAACCAAATCTACAACGAAGGCCGAATATCCCAAAAACTTAAGTTTATTAAAATGAAACAAATTACTTTGTTTTCTAACACTGTATTTATAAACATTGTGACTACAGTTTCGAAGCTTTGCTACATTTTCAAACTGAATATACTACTTGGAACTTTATATATATATATATATATATATATATATATATATATATATATATATATATATATATATATATATATATATATATATATATATATATATATATATATATATATATATACGTATAAAATGGTTAACACATTTTTAATAATAGTACCTATCCTAAATTTTTTAAAAACTGTAAATAACGTGCTGTTTTTCAGGTCGGTCTGGTCATTCAGTAAATTTATTGAGGGGTTATTGGCTTTATAAATTTTAATTGACTCTAAAAAGTTTTTTGCTTTTTGGTGCGGTATATAACATTTTAAGATTATCAACAGTTGGGAATTAATGACCAGATGTTATAAAGTGGTTGGCAAAGTTTGAATTTTTTTATTTAATACATATTATGAGGATTTGTATTCCTTAAACCTAATATTAAAATTTCTCCCTGTTTGCCCTACATATAAGCTACTGCATTCTTCACAATCCAAACTATAAACTCCATATTTATTTAATAGTAGTGTTTTTTCTTAAGCATTAAAAAACAACTGAGTAACATGTTGGTATGGCCTAAAAGCTATTTTCATATTATTATTATTTTTTTAAGATGTGTGCCATTTTGTCTGAAACTGGTCCAAAATATGTTAGGGTATGGTATGTTGGGGTGTTATTGGGTTTTATACAGACTATTCAAGGATGAGGTTAACAAAAGGACGAATGGATCATAAACTTTTTTATAAAAAAGTCATTCTTCATACTATGTGTTTTTAAAATTTTTAACTTTTTTAAAAGTTTAACACTCTGAATGACAAATTTGCGGACCCATGTTCTACATGAACTTTTTATTTAAGTATGCAACAAGCTGGATTTTTTTGTACCTTTTCGAAAAACTTAATAAAGGTTGTCGCATGATAAACTCTTAAAACCTTCAGAATATATTGCATAAGTCAAAAACAAAAAATGAAAAATGCCCTTATTCGTTATTGAATAACACATTTTTTAAACCGAAAAGCAAATAAAACTGTAAAAAATGACAGAACCGTCAATTAAATAAAGAAACACATTCTGGTCGATCATATTTCTTTTAATAAAAAATATGTTGAAGAATGAAATTTTGTATTTAAATTTACGTAGAAGGTAAAGGGTATTTTTTTAATTTAATTTAAGGAAAATACCACAGGTGGCGCCCTATAGAGCTTACAATAAAAGTGATAGCAGATTCTAATTTCTCACCTCTCAAAAATCCCCTTTAGCCGTACATTGTGACAATACACTTTATATTAACAAATTTATTTATAAAAACTAAAACCAGAATACATTTTTGACACCTTGTATCTCCAAAATCATCCACTTTTGGATTAGGTGAATTGGGTAAATCTTCACATTTTTGGCGCGGGAATTTGTGGTAACATTTTTTCCGCATCTTTTAGAGACACCCACTATTTATATTATATGAATTTCGGAAACCGTAATGTACAAATAAGGAGAAAGACTAATTAGGAGCTTTAAACTGTTATGGGGTTATTTAAAACCCCATTTAAAAAAGAAAAGCATTTTCTAATAGCAATTTCTTGAGCTCTACGAGGTTTTGGCTACAGATTTTGAATGCGACGTTTCGTCTTTGAGTATCACCATCAGCTTTGTTTTTTCGTATGGATTGACAAAACGAATTACCCTGTATTCAATGAAGCTTTTTAAGGAGACTTTAATGGTGCAAAAGATCGAAAAAAAACAAATCATAAATGTTTGGTTTTTTACAGATACCTTCAGAATTGCTTAAATTTTAAAATAGTACATTGAATACTAATTACGCAACTTTTCCCAATTTTACCGACTTCGTATCTCTAAAGATTTCCGAAATCGCAATGGCCACCATCGAATTTGAACCACTCCAAACAGGGGGCCAATTTGAACTTCTGCCCGGTGGGCCACATGGTGGCCAGTTCGACTCTGGTCCCAACTTATTCCAGGCACAAAAAATGGTTAACAAATAATGACAAAAATCATGTATGACAGATAAAATATCTCCAAAAACAAATGAGTCAACGCCTATTAGAAACATAATTTATTGAGAATTCAAATTAAGAGACACAATTAAATACACCAACACGGTCAATCAGCTAATTAAAATGGGTATCTAGACCAAAAATGTCGAAAATATTTACCATATTTACAGAAATATACTATTTTGGGTTTGTGTCTCGACTAGAAGCAAGCATTTTTGAAAACAAGAAACATTCAATTTCAAAAAAAAATTAGGCATCATTGTCTAAAAACCTAAGTAAAACAAAGAGTAGTTACTATCTAAGGTTCCGAGTAATTCTATACAGGGTAATTTTAAAGTTGGTATTTTCCTCTTAACACAGTATAGAATGCAAGAAAATAAAAACATTTTTTTCATAACTTTTCTACCACTCCAGGTATGTCTACAACATTTGATACCCATCTTTTAACCATTACGTTATATTTTTTTCCTACGACCACTTGTGAAAATAGCAAATAGCACACTGATTTCATGCATAGAAAATGCGTTATATCACACTAGTGTTGCAAAGTACTTTACAGCACTAGTTTTGCAAAGTATTTTACAACACTGGTGTGATACATATTATGATGTCATTCTAAAAACTGCTATTGGTTTGCAAGTGACAAATTTATTGTAGTGACAGTAAAAAAACTTTTTATTTACCTTAAACGGTAGAACCCAAATTAGCGAAAATCATCTTATTTTATATTTATTAAAATTTACGAAAAAATAAAAACATAAACAAAAATAGACATAACCACAAAAACAACTTTCACTGACTGGCACAGTGTTGTCAGGTAAGTAGATCAAATTAAAAATCTCCCTTCTACCTTTGAGCACGTACTTTATAAAAGCAGCCTTGCCGCTTGACCGTTCGACCTAAAGCGCCAGAGAAAAAAGCCTATAGATCAAATTCCTTCCTCTCTTTCTTCGTGTACTCAAACAACTAGTTAAATCTTTTTTAATCCCTAATTAAACCTAAGGCTAATACACACTTTATGAATCCACTTTCTTTTATCCATTCATAAATAGAATCAGACCCTTCCGACGTTGCCAAATGCTTTCCATATTTTGCATGGTAACTGACGTTTGGTAGTCGTTTTTTCCTTACTTTTAGGACTTTAGGTTATGCATTTACAATTTTCATATTTTTATATTTTTTTCTTAAGAATATGAGGAAAAACTGGTATTTTTACTTAATTTTATATGTGATGTTCAGTTTCATTAACTCGTTTTACCAATTTTACCCCACCCAGCACCCCTTTTCACTCCCCGGTCCCGTAAGTTTATTTACTGATATTTTTAAAAAACGGAATATTTTGGATATGCACCACTTACGTTTTATTTAGAAGAGTGTCTAAAATATGTAAGAATCGATAATTTTTAAAAAACACTTATAATAGCAGAAAACCGTATTAAACTATTAGCGTTATTACCTAACAAAACCAACAATTTTTATTAAGTGAGGGCCTTTTTAACACGCTTTTATTAACTTGGGTTGTAACTATCTATCTATCAATCTATCTATCTGGCTGCCTATGTAACGGAATCTTTGAGCCTAATTTTAACCAACTTCCAGCTATTCGATTTCTTTGAAACTTTGCACACGTATTAAGGAAACATGACAATGCAATAATCTGCAAACAGTATCCCGTTATCTTTTTTAATCGCCAGGAAAAAAATTCCATTATATTATAAAAACAACACCTAGGTTGCCATCTGTTGGCAACATTTCAAACTTTGCTATTAAATGAAGAAGAAATTTTTTAGTGGGTTGCAATATGTTGGCAACGGTCCAAACATTGCCTGGATTGCCATCTGTTGGCAAAATTTCAAACTTTGCTACTTAATGAAGAAGAAATTTTTTAGTGAGTTGCAATCTGTTGGAAAAATTTTAAAATTTTCTACTCTTGTTCATTAAAAAAATTTTTCGCCATTTTGTCAAGAGTAGCAAAAATAAAAAATGAAAAATAATTAATAGTTTAAAAAACTAAAAAAACACGCTTTTATATGCAACCGAACTAAAAATTGGAAAATAATTTTTCATTAAAAAAATATTGTCATTTCATAGTAAAAAGCGTGGGGTGATAAATATATTAAATGTTATAATTATTATATTTGCAAATATCTATGATGGAAAAGTTATGAAAAAATAGTAAAATGCACCCCACGCTTTTTACTATGAAATGACAATATTTTTTTTAATGAAAAATTATTTTCTAATTTTTAGTTCGGTTGCATATAAAAGCGTGTTTTTAGTTTTTAAACTATTAATTATTAAATTCCAAAATGATAAAAGTTATATAATGCTTTTAGGTAGGTGATTTTCGATGTAAAAATATTGTCAAAACAGTATAATATAGTAGTGAGGAAAAGTACCTACATATCACACTAGTGTTGCAAAGTAAATATCACCCTAGTGTTGCAAAGTTCTCAATTGTTTTTATTTTTTCTGAACAGACAAACTTTAATTTATTTATTTTTTGGTGAATAATTTGTGGTCGTAGGAAAAATAGTGTACAGTACTCGTGTGAAAATGACTTTCTTACACTCGTGGGTTTGTCGCACTCGGCTAACGCCTCGTGCTACAATATTCCCACTCGTGTGAAATTAGTCATTTTCCACACTTGTAATGTAATATACTATTGCTGTAAAAGTTTAAAAAAATAACCAGTGGCGTTCGAACAAGATTTGTCTTAGTTTTTTCAAGAAAAAAATAGTACGCCACTGCTTTTTCTTCGAATCAATTTTATTTTTAGAATAACAATTTACTTTGAAGTTAATTTGATTTCTAGATATTTTTCGTACGACGAATGGTTTACGTTTAAAAAAATAAAAGCCATTTTAATGGATGGCCAAATCCCCAAAATCTGGATATGGTGCTTTCTATGCAAAATTCGTTTTTGGTTTTATAAAAAATTAAAACTTCTTAATATTTTTTTATTAAGTTTTAATTGTAGTAATATAAGTTTTTGACCTTCTTTTAATATAAATTAGACATAAACGAATTTTACATACAAAACACCATATCAGATTTTAGCGATTTTGCATCAATATGGTTTTTATTTTTTTAAAAAAATATCGTTATTTCTTTATTGTTTGTAAAAATCGTGTTAATCGTGTTTATATTTGTGAGTAAATAGTGGATTAAAAAGACTTTAACCATTGTATGAAGAATATTTTTAATTTTAAATTGGTTAAAAAAGGCTCCCATGACGTCACAATATCAGCTGTTTACTGTCATAGCAAAGTTAGGCCACCTTGTCTCTATTAACCTTGAGCTATACTTACGCAGAAAAGTCTTTTATTTTGCATTGTGCGAAGCAGTGCCGTATCAAGCTCATTTTTCTACTGAAAGGAGTAAAAGTTTCGCCCTTTTGTGTTCAGTTATTATTATAAGAATATCTAAGTTTTATTTTCTTTTGACCTTCCATCTGCGCCCTCGAACCTGGCGCTAAAGCGGTCTCTTCACGGCTACACGCTTGATTCGGCACTACTTAATTACTATATTTAGTGTATTTCTCATTTTTTCGCAATTTTTAATAGATGAAATACCTAGCCGTTACTACATCTTTATAGTTGGTTTTTGTTTTAATTCATTTTTTACTATAATTTGGGACAGATTTTATGTCTTATTTTTTACATGTTATTAAATTGTCTTTAAATAAACAATAAAAAAATATTACTTTTTCAGATACAACTTAGCAGAAAACATTCAGTCTTCAATATGTAACATTCAACAGGTATTAGATCAAACTCAAGAAAGTATGCACAGGAACAACAGTGAAAAATCTGGTGTAATTATTATATTTATTTACTATGCAGGATACCCAGAAACTCAAATGACACACACACTCAAAAGTTAAATGTACAAAAAAAATATATATGAAAAAATTTATACAGCGTGTCTTCACAGCACCATATGGAAAACTTTTTTATTATTAGTTTTTCTTTATAAAAAGTTCTGCATGGTCTAGAATTTATAATGCAACCATCAGATACTAATTTTTTGCAGAGGTATACGAGGTATGTCAAAAAATAAACATTTTGTTTAGGAGCAAAGTATCTCTATTTTTCATAATATAAAAAATGCTTACTATGAAAAAATATTTAGAGGGTTAAAAATAACGTTTAAATATGAAAACTTACCCATTTTTAAGATTTTTTATTTAATTTTTTTATTTGTTAACGCTGAAAATTTAAGCCTATAGATTAGTGCATACTTATTTGAAAATGTAATATGTAAAAAAAGCTTAAGAAATGTAAAATCAACGAAGTAACAGATAAACTTTCGGTATCGCAAAAAAACAAGTTTTTGCTTGAAAATAAACAAGTGTGCATATTTAAATTTTAAATCCTAAAAATATATTTTTAATAAAAATTTTCGATATTATGAAAAATAAAGGTACTTTATTTTTGAGCAAAATTCATTTATTTTTTGACATACCTCGTATACCACTGCAAAGTTGTGAGTTAATTTAGATACAAGGGCTACCTAAAAATGCAATATTTTTAATATCGCCCTGTAGCTTAAAAAATAAGAGGGATATTTACGTACGGCATCTTTCGTTTTACAAAAAAGAGCTCACTGTCCACGAATGGTATTAACCAGAGGACAAATGGACCAAATATTTCATTTTTGAAAAAAAAGTAATTCTTCATAAAAATGTTTACTTGTAAAAAAAATGGTTTCACGAAAAGAAAATGTTAATTTTGTATACAGGGTTCGCAAAAACTTAATTACCATGATTTTTTACAAGAGTAAACTACCTTTATTTTTTATTTTTAAGCAAAATATCATTTAAAAAATTTATTTAGAATAGTATTTTGAATAAGTTTATTAAAGTTCAGTGCATCCAAAAAATTCATTAAACTGACTTAAGTCAGTTATCAAAACTTAATTATTTTATTGTTTTTATAATAAAATGACCTAAAAACTTTTATAATTCGCTTTTGAAACACCTGCTTTCTCCAAATACCTACAAAACACAATTTTTCAACTGTAAGCTTCAGTTTTCGTCAAATTATGGATTTTAATAAAATTTTGCATTTTTGTTTTTATTGATTAAAAACATGATTCTAAATAAAAAAAATTATGACATTATGCAAAAAAATAAAAAGTACAGGTAGTTTACTCTTGGAGAAAAATCACGTTTTTAAGTTTTTACAAACCCTGGATGTAACCAGGTACATGGACAAAATTAAATTATTTTTTTTTGTAGATGTTAAACGTAAATAAGGACTCTGCAAAGGTAAATACATTAAAAATATACAGGATGTTTTCTAATTGCGAATAAAATTTAAAGGCATATTTATTACCCTACGTTGTTCCAAAAAGTTAATATGAACATAGGTTCGGAAATGCTTAGTTTCCAAGATAGAGGGTGTTAAAAAACATCGTATTTTAATTAAGATCAAATTTTATATTGTTGTAGTATTTAAAGGGATAATTAAAACTTAACCTGATTAATTTAATAAGCTCAGTGGTGTCTCCAGAGGCATCTAAACGAATATTTTTGACAAAAAAGAAAAGTATGCCAGTGACTCGTGTATTTTTTATATGTCATTTTAATTAGCCTAATAAAAATAAAGCTCTTTTTTAATTTTTTTCTCGCGTCTTGCTTAGTTTGGAAGAAATAAAATACTCTATTGCATAGACCACCCAAGAAACATAGAGCTGAGTATATAGCAAGTTTTAAAAACACTTTATTTAGTAAAATTTGTTTGTTAAGATGTTATTATTGTTTAGCTCAGCATTTGTTGGTGTTGCTCCAAAATTTTAAATAAATATTATAAAAAAATTATTTTTCTTATGTTTAGTGTGTCGTTCAGAGATCTGCAATTTAACAAAGTTTCATTTTATGTTTCTTAAAAACTAGGCAGGATATAAACACATATTAAAGAGAATAAAAATTCCACAAAAGCCAGTGGCATACATTTTTTATTAAATATGTGTTCAGGTGCGACTTGGGAAGGCACTGGACCTAATAAATTTAATTAAATTAAAACGACAAAAGCCCCTTACAGCTGTAAATAACACTGCCATAGTTTATTATAATCGGATAAGATGTAATTAACATATTGATAAAAAAATACAGTTTTTTTTTATTTTGCATCCTTTATCTTGAAAACAAAGCATTTCCAGGCTTATTTATGGTCATACCTTCTTTTTTAACATTTTCTTATTACGGTAAAAAAATAGGACCCAAAATTAACTGTAAACAGGCTTTATCATGGCACTCTAACGTGAAATTTTGAAAGAATTTTTAGTCGGAAACGTTTTGTTTTCGAGATTTTCACTATATTCTTCCTTCTTTTTGCACACAGTTTTTAATTTAATGCTAAATATAATAATAATAACAATATTTAATTTTAACCTTATGCATAGTACCTGTATTTTACACCTTTTATCAAATAAATTGCGATGTTTCCATTAAAAACTCAGCAAGCCATGCACACACCACTCCAGCGCATCCACCATAATTTGTTACGATTACAAGCGAAGCAATGCAATGCAATTTAATTATAATAAAAGTGTAAAATACGTAAAAAAATTAGGATTTAAAAGGTAAAAATCAAATAGTGTGTACAGTGGCGGCACCAGGGGTTGGTGCAGTCTGGCGAGCACCCAACCTAAATTGCTCTTGCCCAACCGTTTGCCCAACCTGCTAATTGAACGCGAAAAAATATGTTTAAAAAACCATTCCATTTATATAAATTATTTAGTCAGCTCATATTCAAGTAGTACGAATTATGGAATTTTCGAATAAATGATAAATGGTCGCAATATTAAAAATTACGAGTATGTTGCGCTATGTCATTAGAAACGGATTTTAATGTAAAATTTAAATATAAAATAAAACATCCTATAAAAAAATCCAAAATTTTTTCTCTCAGTTATGTGGTAATAATATTAATAATAATAATAATAATAATAATAATAATAATAAATGTCTTTTTATTGATAATAAAAAAAGTACAATGGAAAACAATAAAATAAAAGTTAACAAAAATGTATTCTTTACATGGTTAATATGGAAATTTCAGTGTACCTATTTAAAATTTTAATGACCAAATGTATATCATTTATTAACAATCTAAAATACAGTGATGATTTCTGCCGGATATCGCCCAACTTAAAAAAAAGCTGGCGCCGCCACTGATTGTGTACCACTTTAACTTACACTCTATTTCGTTGCAAGTGATAGCAATAAAAATGTCTCTCGGGACGGTTAGAAGGTTGTAAACCACAGGCGCACCAGTCTCTGTGCAAAGAACAGGTAGAAATACACCGAATTGCGTCAAAGAAGGATTATAAATTTTATATATATTTTAGTAACTTTCCGTATGTGCAACTGAGTGGTTATAAATTGTTAGAGTATTGTTCAAAGTATTACAGTATTGTAAAAATGGCTTCTCCGCAGAAACGCGCATGTTTCGAACATTTAACTGTAAACGAAAAGCAGATTGTTAAAAACGTATTCGATTATATTAGAAATGATCAAAGCTCTAATTTAGGTGTGGACGATTGTGTTCAAAAATGTGCGTTGATGACTGGGGTGGGAAAAGCGACAATTTACAGAATTTTGAAACAAGAAAAAGAGGAAGGTATAATTCCACCAAAAAAGCGACCAGGCAAAACAGAACTTTATAACAGACGACACAAAACAAACAATTCGACGAATTGTACATAGTTCTTTTACCGAAAAAAATCCCTACTTTAGATGTCATGTTTCAAGCTGCGAAAAATCATCCACACGTGCCGGAAATAAGTAGAGTAAAATGGAAAATCTTAAAGGTCTAAATTTTCAGTGGAAAAAATTCCAAAGAAAATCTTTATTAATAGAGAATGGAGAAATAATTGTCCATTGGAGGAGAGATTATTTGAGAAAAATATAAAAAGCTCGTACTGAAGGAAAGGCAATATATTATCTAGTTAAGACTTGGATAAATGAAGGACATACCGTTAAAAAATATTGGCAAGATGGGAATATAACAACTGCTCGCCAAGCTTTTAATGAAGGACTTTTTACGGGTTTAAAACCTCCATCTGGAAAGGGGCGTAGACTAATTAATACTCATATTGGAAACGAGAATGGTTTTGTGGATGGAGGTCTTTTAATGTTTGAGTCCAAAAAAACAGGAGATTATCAGGAAGATATGAATGCTGATGTATTTGAAGACTTAATACCAGAGGGTTCGATTATTGTAATGGATAATGCAAGTTACCACTCCAAAAAAGTAAATCGTGTTCCAAATTTAAGCTGGCTTAAAAAAGACATTCAATCCTGGTTGATGCAGCAAAATATCATACAGATAGTCTTAAACTAGAGTTGTTGCAGTTAGTAAAAAGTGAAGTCGCCACAAATAAAGCTAAGTACACACTTTTTGTAATTGATGAAATAGCTAAGAAACAAAATATAACTGTATATCGGCTGCCACCTTATCACTGCGAACTAAACCCCATAGAACTTATATGGGCACAAGTAAAAGGTGAAGTAGCCAGAAATAATACTAAGTTTAAACTAGTAGATGTAAAAAAAACTATTTCAAATTGCTATATCTAATGCTTCCCCAGAACACTGGAAAAAATGTGTCGAACATTTATTAGAAGTAGAAAATAAAATGTGGTCTTTGGATATAATAGTAGATACAACTGTTGAACCTCTAATTATACAAGTAGACTCATATGACTCAAGTAGTGATAGTATGTCAGATATGGAAGAATGTGAATAACTAAATGTAGATTATGTACCATATTTAATTAGGTATAGATTATATTTTAAATAATTATTTTTGACTATGCATTTTTAATGTGTATTATTTTCTTAATAAAATAGTTATTATTAACTATAATTATACCAACTGTACAATATTGATATACTATAAATTTTAAAATAATTTTTTACACATATAAAAGAAACATGATTTTCATTATACCTAAACTGTTTAAGAAGGGTAAGTTCCCAAAATTAAACTCAAGCGCACCGCCACTGTCAAGGTTTTTATCACATTATTCGCACGTAAATAAGGGTAAACATCTGTTATTCCTTTGTATTTGACCCAAAGTGTTGACGAATATTAGAGTGGAGTCTGCCGGCCAAAAATTATGATGCCTTATCAGTACATTACAGGTAGAATTGAAAAAAATATTGATACTCGGATTAACACAGAAAGCTAATTGCCATAAAATTAAATGATTTATTACTATCGCTTGCAACGAAACAGAGTATAAAATCAAGAATTGTGTGCAAAAAGAAGGGAGAATATAGTAAAAATGAGGTTAGTTCAAATGCCAACTTTGATAATGGATATCCCGGAAATAAAACGTTTCCACCTAAAAATTCTTTCAGATTTGTGATTAGCGCATCAAAAAACCCCGTATATCGAATTTAGTCAAAATCGGAGTCGCGGACAGTTTCTAGACAATTACCGAAATTTTAAACATTCAATTTCTAAAAGCGAAAGTAATAAAATATGACATGTGAGGTGTCATTATATTCCGGAATTCAGATGTCGTGTACAATTAAAATAGGATAAAATATTTTGACTGTGGCATTTGAAATTTAAAAATCATTTTCGGGTAAACAGGAAGTGATAAAAAATGAGTGGTGTTTTTGACGTTGTTGAAGTGACGTCTTTTCGACGTCATATTTTCATCATACTAGCTCATAAAAATCTAATGACGTCACGTTTAGAAAACCGGCCAGAAAAATTTTGTGACATTATATGATTCGTGTCAAAATCTAACCGAAATATCATATGACAGAAAAATAAGACTAATAATTTTACAAGATTGAAATAGGGAAAAACATTACCGATAGATGGCTCAATGGACAACAAACTACTACGTTTATTCATAATATTCGCTTTTTACCGCCTACACCGTACCAATGGACCAAAATATGTCGAGACCGGTCTGCGGTTAGAAATCTCAATTAGATTGGAAAGAAATATCTTTCTCTAGTGTAAAAATCTGCATTTCCAGGTTGGACAGTGTCGCGAGAGATCAAGGAAATTGTAACCAGTAAGGAGTTTTCCGATTTCAATTTTTAAATAAAATATCGTATCATTTTAGCTTTAAAAAAAAGTATATGCGTCAATTTTTCGTTATTTTAAAGACGTTATTATGACGTCAATAACGGGACGTCTTTTGTCTGTGACTTAGGTAGGTCAATTTAACGTCATTTTGTCGTCATCTTATGACGTCTTTGCTGACCAAAAATGACTAAAAAGAGACGTCAATAAGACGTCAGCTTGCTTTCAAAACCATTAAAGATATACCCATAAAATATGGTATTTTTGTAACGCTTTTTAAATTATCCTTTAAATGGTGGTTCAATATACAGGGTGTTCCATTTAAAAAAATGTTACTTTTTGTCGTACCCTGTATATCTTAAGCGAAAAAGAATTATGATAAAAGATACAGATACTAAAGAATCATCCTAATAAAATGGTGTTTTTATTTCTTTTTTACGTTAAAAAATAAATAAAAATTATTCCTTAGATTTGCATGGCCATATTTCGAAAACTAATTGAGATAGGTATATGAAATGGCATTTTTTAAAAGGTTTTTAAAAGATATTTTTAATGTTAAAATAATATACAGCGTGTCTTTGGATGTTCTTTTTAATTAATTAACTTTACGAAAAAAAGTGTATCTTCACAAAAGTCTGCTTGATGAGAAAATACATTTCCACAAAATTAAAATAAGGGATATTTCTTAACTACGGTACCAAACTTTAAAGGGTGATTTCTTATGTCGTTTTATGAAGAAAAATTCCTATAAACATATGTCCGGAGGTGCTTCGTTTCTGAGATACAGGGCGTTAATTATTTTTTAAAGGTCTGTTTTTGTTTTTTAATTTCTTAAATACGAAGCCAGAAACAAAAAAAGTTGTATACTAAAAAGTTATATATTTAGTTGCTTTGTTGCTTTATAGGAAAAAATATAAAAACCGCATAAAACCCCAGTGGTGTACAGTGGGCACAACAGTAGTCATATAATACCCGTGCTGCCCCCCTCCACTTTTTACCCCCACCCTTGACCTTGACCGTTATTGCGCATGCGTGCCTTTTCCTTTGTTCTGCTTGACCTTGACCGTTACTGCGCATGCGTGCCCTCCCACTCTTTTTCTAATAGGCCTTGATAATTACTGCGCATGCGTGCCCCTCCCACTCTTCTCCTAATTCACCTTGATAATTACTGCGCATGCGTGTTTGTTTGTTAATTTTATTATTTATAAATATTCCCAGCAAACACTATTTGCCGGCAATGTACATTTTTCATATTGGCATTTATGGTAAAGCATTGGCAATTGGTGGCAATATTATGCCAGCATCTTATACGCATTAAAAAGTGAACCCTAAATAAACACTTAATTGCCAATAAATTTTACATGCAGGCGAATTGCCGGCAAGCATACAAAAATGGCGGCATACCAATCCTGATTAAATAAAGCACGCGTTTTTGTTGCAGGCAAATAAATATTGGATTTTTGAAGGCAAACCTTCAACGCATCTTCATACTTTTTAAACCATATTATTAACATTGGTATTTAACTAACATTAAAGCAATTTTTTGATCTGTTTTATTTATAATGGCAGCTAAACAACATTATTTTATGTTTTTTACATAATTTAAAGGAAATGGCTTTTTCATAACATTTTATTGTTAAAAATCATACAAATAAAAATTAGGTCAAACAAACGATAAAAGATATATTTGTCCTTGAAACCGTGTATACTCTCCCCACCCATTATCAGAATGTGTCCTTGAAACCGTGTATAAATATACGCAGCTTTAGTCCTTGATTCATTAGTACATCTTCAAGATTACTAAAACCATCTTGTTGCTATTTTTATACTTTCTTCCTTTTTTCTTTTTAAAACCATTTTAAAAATGGAAAATAAAGTTGTCGCGATTGTGAAGCCTTTTTCGGTAAACGGAAAACAGATGTGTGTGAAGTGCGAACATTTTAGAAAAATAGTTGGGGTAATGGGGTTTTGTGAGTGGTGTGACAAATACCACAAAGCATGTCTGTTGAGGGGGTTAACAGAGGAGCAAATGCGAATGACAGCGAACCAGGGCTGAGATTCTGTAAGAAACATAAGGAAAAGGAAAATAGGGATAAAGAAAAGGAAGAGATCCCTATTTCTTTGAAATGTCGTATTCTGTAATAAATCATTTTCGGATTCGTGTGTTATCGTTCTTTTTCGGTCAAACTCGAATCCTTATGATAATTGGGAATATTTCTTATTACTTATTTTAAAAATATCGACTTTTCATCCTATTTGCCCGAAATTTACGTCACGAATGTCCGTTCTGTCACCTGTCATACGTCGACTTTGGCATTTATTTGTTGTTGTTGATTTGAGTTTTCGGAGATAATAAGTTTTTTATAAATGTGTTTTACTTACGTTCTTAATCAAAATGCTTCCTGTCGAAAGGTTTTTGATCAACGAAATAGAAAACGACGAGAGGAATTACATGCTTCGGGTGCAAAAGGCCGTGTTACGTGACCAAAGTGACCCCTATTCTCTTCCGGATCAGAGATTTATTGATCTATTTCGCCTTAATAAAGACATGATGCAGTATCTTTTTTTAAATATAGTTCCTCAATTAAACGAGAGTGTTCGAGAAACTCGAGTAGCTCCACAATTAAGGATACTAATCACATTAAGATTTTTGGCAACAGGTAGTTACCAGAGAAGTACTGGGGAAGACAATTTATTATCTTTAAGTCAACCAGTAGTTTCTTGTTCTCTACTGGAAGTAACAGAAGCTATTGTAAACCATTTAGGGAATGAATGGATACAATTTCCCCAAAGTGAAGCTAGAAAACGGGACATTAAAGCTGGGTTTATGGAAAAGGCAGGTTTTCCTGGAGTTATAGGATGCATAGATTGTACCCACATTGCTAGTATAGCACCTACTGAAGAAGAACATAACTATGTAAACCGGAAGGGATTCCACTCGAAAAATGTACAGATCATATGCACCTATAACTTGGAAATATTACATATTGATGCTCGATTCCCCGGTTCAACGCATGACTCTTTCATTTGGAGATCTTCAGAAGTAAAAACTTTATTGGAGCGATCATTTAATGAAGGTTAGTTAAGCAATAATTATCAACATGTCTATTCTTAAAACAAGTAGCAACAATGGTACTTTATTTGCCCTATCATTTGTCTAGTTTCTTATGTTTTTATTTTTACAGGAGAACAGAAATGTATGGCTTTTAGGTGATTCAGGTTATCCCCTTCAGCCTTGGATAATGACACCATTTAGAGGTAAGTGTAAAAGTACACAGATTTTGTGAACATGTCATTTTTAGAATAATTTTTGTTTAGCATAAAACTTTATAAATTGGATCAGTTCTTTTTTCCAGCACAAAGGCAATAATTATTATCCCTATTATTTTTAGATTTACCTAATGCCGATTCTCCCGAAGGCAGGTACAACAGAGCTCATAAAATAACACAAAGCACAGTTGAAAGAACAATAGGTGTACTTAAAAGTAGATTTCGATGTTTGCTAGGAGAAAGAAAACTTAGGTATAACCCAGTAAAAGTAGGGACTATAACAAATGCATGTGCTATTCTGCATAATATGTGTATTCGTGCAGGTATTCCTTTACCTGAAGATTTAGGTGACCATGATTTATTTATTTTTAATGATGGCAATGGAAATATTTATAATGATATTTTAAACTTAGGTAGACAAATAAGACAAAACATTGTTAATAGGTACTTTAGGTAGTTTTAATTTACTTTTATGTTTTATTTTCATTAGTTAAGTTTTAAGTTCCACTTAAAATAATTATTTAGAAGTAATAATCTAAAGTAGCATAAGAAATTTATTGCAGCAAATATCAAAGTTTATTTTAGTTATTTCATTTAATAATTTTACTATAAGAATTTACATTATATTATTTAGAAGATATTTAATTTTTATGTGCAGAAAAAGAAATAAAAGTATTTTTAAACAAGTTTATTGTAGTTCTCTCTAATATAACAAAACAACAATTATATATTTTTAACAAAAAACTAACTCTTTTACATAAAAAAATATAAAGCATTTTCAGCTACAGAACAAAAAGTCTTAACTCTGAAAAATAATATATACTTAAATCTAATCTAATACTTGTCTGATCATATCACAAAATAAAAGGAACAAAAAAGCAATAAAAACCTATTATTAAAAACAAATTAAAAACAGACTCTTCTAAAATATTATTTGCTATAAACTAAACTAATAGTTTAATAATATCACAAAACAAAAAGGAACAAAAAAAGCAATAACAACCTATTATTAAAAACAGTCTCTTCTAAAATATTATTTGCTTTAAACTAAACTAATAACTTAATCATATCACAAAATAACATGGAACAAAAAGCAATAACAACCTAACATTAGAAACAAATAAATAAAAGTGTATTCTATAAAGTAAGTAAATTCTTTTCTCGCTAGTTTCTAACAATAATCAGTGAAATGACAAACTGGGTGGAGGCCTCTGCCAGTTCTGAAAAGTTTCTTTCAATTCCCTTAATATGGCAGTTTGGGATTCATGGCTATCTGCTAACCGTGAAATGTTGCCATTTATTGTGGTTAGTATCTGAATAGTTTCTTTATGCATATTTTGTAGATTAGTATTTTTGGTTGGGGAAAAATTTTTGTTTCCTCTTTTACGTTTTAAAGGCATCCTTACCATTTCTTTTAAACTCTTTTCCTAAAAACAAGTTTTGATAGCTGAGACAAAGGATTTCATAGCAAAAGTAAATATAAGTTTTTTTGTTCATAAACATGAATATCGATGGTCTAGTTACACATGTTGAATCACTTTTTCTGAAAAATGTACTTACAACATTTGTGAACTAGACCATGGATATCATATTACTAAATATAATTTTGAATTTAATAAAAGCAAATAAAAATACCCTTCATTTAAATGGGGCAACCTGCTTGCTGCTATTTTTATGATTTTTTAGTCTCAAATTAAATCTTATACATATTGCTAATCTAAGGGCTAATATATTTTTTTCTTACCTTCCCAACTTTGGTTTGTAAATTCTGATTTGTATAAACGTTCTGAAAAATTAATGGTGGTGGACTTTTTGAGGCAGCTGAGGAGGTGGAAGCAACAGCCATATCTTCCAGAAGATTAGCCTAAAAATTAAATTATTTCTTATTGCTAATTAAATTAATATATTTTAAAATATAACTATTGATTGATTTAAACTTAACTTAAAACTGGCCTTTTTTGTTTTTTGATTTATCTCTATACTGTGTTCGCCAAAGTTGTCTACATTATGGGAAAGTTTTTATTAATTTGACGAAAAAAGTTATTCTTTATAAAAGTTCTGCATGATCTAAAACCTAAAATGCAATCCTCAGATATTAATTTTTTTCAGTGGTATACAAGGTATCTCAAAAATATGAATTTTGTTCAAGAGAAATGTACCATTATTTTTAACAATATTGAAAATTGTTATAATTTTTTCTTTAATTAAAAGATGAAAATTTTAATTCGTACATTGGTAAATACTTATTTTGAAATATAATATCTAAAGGAAGCTTAAGAAGTGTCAAAATAGCGAAAAGTCACAGAAACGCTTTTTATCACATAAAAAATTAAAGAAAAAGTTTTTCTTGTATACGAACGTGTTTGCATATTAAAGTTATTTTTAATTCTAAAAATGTTTTCTTTATAATAATTTTTAATATTGTCAAAAATAACGGTATTTTCCTCTTGAACAAAATTTATTATTTTTGAGATCCTATACCTACCAATGAAAAAAATTAATATCTGATGATTGCATTTTAGGTTTTAGACTATGCAGAACTTTTTATAAAGAATAACTCTTTTTCGAAAAATTAATAATAAAAAAGTTGCCCATATGTAGACAACTTTGGCAGACACACTATATAATTTCATTTGAGACATATTGTTATAAAGCTAAGGGCTAATATATTTTTTCTTACCTTCTCAACTTTGGTTTGTAAAGATCCTAAATTTAAATTCTGACTTTCATCAACAAAGTTATGAAAAATTAATGGTGGTGGACTTTTTGAGGCAGCTGAGGAGGTGAAACCAACAGTCATATCTTTCAGAGGATTAGGCTAAAAATTAAATTATTACTTATTGAAAATTAAATTATTATATTTTAAAATATAACTATGTTAATCAAAGCCATTACTCTTAATTCAGCTTTTTTTGTTTTGTCTCTATAATTTTATTCGAGACATACTAGCTACTATACAGAGTTGGGTCGTATTCGAATACTCAGTATGCTGAATAGTATTCAGAATACATTTTGCCGGTATTCGAATACATTTGTGTGTTTGGTATTCGGTATTCTGCAGAATACTATTTTGCTCAGTATTCGGGATTCTGTATTCGAATACTTTAGAAGTATTCGACAAATATATTTTTTTAAATTTGAATACCGGCGTTTTGAGTATTCGAATACTGAAAAGTGTAAGCAGTATCCGAATATTAAAATTGTCATGATTTGAATGACAAAGAGAAGCAAAAAAGCAAAATAGGAAAAAAGAGGTAAGAACCTTTTTTGTTTTTTGCTCTTCAATTTTGTCATAGGTTTTGTCTAGTATTCGAATCTTTTCGTTTCCAGTATTCGAATACCGATTCCGGGTATTCATGTATTCAAATACTTTTTTTCTTCCAAGTATTCAAATATTCGGTATTCGAATACTTTTTTTCCGGTATTCGTATTCGTATTCGAATACCAATTTTCAGTATTCTGCCCAACTCTGCTACTATATTTATCTATGGTTTTAGAATCCATCTAATCCACCCGCATAAATACTTATTATATAGGTACATATTCTTTTAGATTGAAAAGGTGGCACAGATTTTACAGCTTAACTTGGAACAATTAAATGAAATAGAAATAAAAATTCAGAAGAATAAGGATTATCTAAATGAAGTGGAATATTATAAAAATGTATGCATGCGTTTATATAAGTTAAAAAAACCTAACGATGCGTTAGAATAATACATATTCTGTTGTAAATCTAACATCAGTTAAAATATAAATTGCTAAAAGTGTTGTTAAAATCTAATAAAAATTTGGTATCAGATACAGGGTTGTCAAAGTATTTTTTGACTCACTTTGATCGCGAATATCCTTAGAACAAATGAAGTCATCAAGATGCGGTTTTCGCAAAAAAGCCATAGTTTTTAAGTTTTTTTTATATCTTCGCCATTTGTTTGTCACATTCCGTTAACACAAAACCAAAATGGCCGATTTTCTGATATAGGGCAACTTTGGTATTTTAAATAAAAACACTATGTGTATTTTTTTACAATCTTAAAATTTAATCTTTCCCCTTAAAAAAAAGGTAACATAATATATCGTTATTTCAAAAAATAATGGATTTATTGATTCCTAAAAATTCCTGAGGATGGTCATATTTCCGAAACTATTAAAAATTGGATAAATGTGGACTTTTTTAAAGCTCTTTGATAGATCTTTCGAAAGGTGCTATAATATACAAGGTATACCATTAAAAAAATACATTTTTGCAATAGATCGAAAACCGATACATAAAGTCATCAAGATGCGGTTTTCACAAAAAGCCACAGTTTTTAAGTTTGTATGCCCTTATAACACAAGTTGGTTTTATAAACGTTAATAAAACATTCAAGCAGATTTTGAGTAACGTACGATAAACGTACTCAGACGTTCGTGAATGTTCTTTAAACGTTATTTACAAGTTATTCGTCGGCAAAAACAACGTTTTAAAACCTTTTTTTTTTTGTACGTTTACTGAATGTTTTTTATAGTCCCTAAAACGTTCTAGAAACAGATTTTTAAAGTTTTTTAGGGACGTTTTAAAAATGTTGTCATAGTATGTTTTTGTACGTTTACTAAACGTTTTTATAGTACCCAGAACGTTTTAGGAACAAGTTTTAAAAGTTTTTGGGACGTTTTAAAAATGTTGTTGTATGTTGTATTGCAGAATTTATACAGACAAATAACATTAAAATAAAATAAGAATATATAATTGTTATTTGTCTGTATAAATTCAGCCTAGGTTTTATGTGAATGTTTTTGACATTTAAATAAAAAACTACTTTTATTTCAGTTTAGGCAGAAATAACCTTATTTATTACATTATATTTTAAAAACGCACATTATACACAACTTATATGTATGTATAGTTATGGCCAAAAAAATAAGAGTACATATAAAATTTTAAAATTACTTGTGTTCACATTTACACTTAAGAGTACAGAAATAAAAAGAACTCCACCAGCAGTATCACAATTATCAGTTAGTTGGGTTAATTATTTTAGTGAAACAAGACGCAAAAACAGCACATCACAAAATACTAAAGTAAAATAACACATCAAGGAATACTTAATCGTATAACATTTACTAAAAAATGCAATTTTACAACTTGCAATGTCATTCAATAACGATAGAAGACAGAAGATTTGAGGGTGCGTTCCTAGCTAAAATTAAGGATTCTCTGAGCACGTTTCTAACAAATAATGCCCCTCGAATATTTTTCCAATGAAGATCTTTAAGAGTTATGCAAAAAAGGTTATATCTTATCCATAAAAGTACAAATAAAGAATTTTAATGTGTCAAAATTATTATTTGTGGCTTTTTTTATTCATTTCATTATTCATTAAAGTTCAGAATACGGTCAATAAAAACGTTTCATGTCGGTCCTAAAAATACGTTTGTAATACGTTCATATAAAACGTTTTGTAAACGCTTTTTTAGTTCTGAACGTTCGGACCTGAAGTGTACCTAAATCGTACGTTTTTAAACATTTTGTGTTATGAGGGTGGCATGTATAAGCATTGAAAATGAAAATTTGCTACATACAAGGTTACAGAAAAAATATGAAGCTATGGAAGCTATACGTTATTCACAAAATAATAAAATAAAACTTTAAAGCTAGATTACTTTTTTAAAAAACTTTTGATAATATTGTGATGAACCTAAAGCTTTATTACCGTATTTTTCCTATAACCTTGTATGTAGCAAATTTTTATTGTCAAATAATACTTTTAATTACCATGTAGTCAATTTTTTAGAGATCAATAAATCCATTATTTTTTAAAATATCCATAGCTTATAATATAATTAAATCTTAAGAATGTAAAAAAATATACATGATGTTCCATTTAAAATAACAAAGTTGCTCTATATCAAAAAATCAGCCATTTGTGGTAACTAAATGACACAACAAAATGGCGAGGATATCATAAAAACTTTTGGCAAACTCTTACTTTCAATTTGTCAGAAAATTTTATTTGAAATTTGTTTTTGTTTGGAGTCAATAAGTAAATGTATCATACTCGTATACAGGGTGGCCAGGTGAAACAAAACAGAGCTAATTTTGGGCACTCCAGGTCATTTAAGAAAAAGCACTCGGACCCGTTAATTTTGAATTTTAAGGGATTTTTGTCATTTTCAGCCCAAAAGAAGGGTTCAGTGATACCTTATATTAAAGGTCTCTCGGCCCTGATTACAACCCTAATAACACACAATGCTTAGAAAATGTACGGTTTAGGTACACTTTAGGTCCGAACGTTCAAGACTGAAAAAAAAAGCGTTTACAAAACGTTTTATATAAACGTATTAAACACGTTTCTTTAGAACCTATATAAAACGTTTATTTTAATCGTATTCTGAACTCAAATTAATAATGAAATAAATAAGAAAAAAGTCTCAAGTAATTATTTTTTCTCATTAAAAATTCTTTGATTGTACTTTTAAAGATAAGTTTAACCTTTTTATCGCACAACTCTAAGTTTGTTCTTTGGAAAAAATCGAGGAGCATTATTAGTTAGAAACGCACCCTATAATCTTCTGTGATTAGTGAATGACATAAATGACATTTTATCATTTTTATTTTTGGTGTAGCAATTTTACTTGCAAAAATGCATTTTAATGAATTTTATACGATTAGTATTCCTTGATGTGCTGCTTTCCTTCAGTATTTTGTGATGTGCTGTTTTTTCGCTTGTTTAAGTAATATTATCAAACACTACTAACTGATAATTCTGCTAGCGCTGTTGGAGTGCTTGTTATTTCTGTACTCTTAAGTGTAAAGGTGAATTTATACAGAAAAATAACATAAGAAGTTAAAATGTAGTCATCTTCAAGTTATTTCTTATTCTTATTTTATGTTATGTGTCTGTATAAATGCCTAATGGGAAAAATGTATAGTTAACTTCTATTTTATTTTTATGTTATTCTTATTCTTATGTTATTTGTCTGTATATATTCACCTTAATTATAATATTATTTTTTTAACCATAACTGTATAATATACATATATAGGGTAAATGGGTTTGTTTTTTAATATAATTAAATAAATAAGGTTATTTCTGCTGAATCTGAAATAAAAGTAGTTTATTATTTACAATTTACATATCAAAAACATTCACCTAAAACATAATTGTTTACAAACCGGACGCATCGCTGAATTTAATGATATTTGGTATACGGGTAAAATAAATAGAAAAATGGGGTTTTAAGAGGTTAAAATCAAATATTGAGTACCAATTTAGCTTTAAATCAAGAATTGTTTGCAAAAAGAAGGGAAAAATAGTAAGTTTAGGTTAGTTCTGGTTATCAAGTCTGATGATGAGTATCTTGATAGTGTGTCCGAAAAAAATTCTTTTAGATTCGTAATCAGCGCCCCAAAAAAACTCTTATACCAAATTTCATCAAAATCGGCGATGCATCAGGTTTGTAAACAATTACCAAATTGGGCAATACTATTAAACGTTTTTAGACGTCCCAAAAAAACTTTAAAAGCCTGTTCGTAGAACGTTTTAGGTACTATAAAAAACGTTTAGTAAACGTACAAAAAAACATTTTTAGAACGTTGTTTTTGCTGACACAAAACTTTTAAAAAGACGTTTAAAGGGCATTCACGAACGTTTGAAAACGTTTATCGTACGTTACCCAAAATTAACTTGTTTTAATTTAAATGTTTTATAAACGTTTATAAAACCAACTTGTGTTAAAAGGAATTGTGAAGTTTGAAGCATCTGCTATTATTTTCGTTGATATGCAACTTGTCAAAATTTTTATTAATATTTTTAATGGATAATAATATTAAATTACCTCTAAGAGCGAGCAACCTGCTTTAAACTAAATGGATATAATAAGGGTTAAACGATCTTTAAAATAAGATATTAATAAAGGGTGGGAATCACCACTAAAATTTAAGGGTGAATCATACCCTCACCAGAAAGAATGATTGATATCTTATTTTAAAAATTGTTTAACCCTTATCACATCTCTTAGTTTAAAGTAGCTTGCTTTAACAGGTAAAAGGTTTAAATTTAGCTTGCATTCATTTTGCATGGCCATCTTTTATTAACGTGCATACGTAAAAATAATTGTCGTTTGTTACATTAAATTACAACGTATTATTAAAATCTGATTAAAAAGTTCTTGGGACAAAACATTAACCGAATAAATTAGTTTACTCTTAAAGAATAATTATTCTTTACCTTTATGTAAGTTATGAAATTATTATTATAAAAGGTTTTCCGCCATAACAGTCACTGAAATACAAAAGTTATATTGATATTATTTAAAGTAAAACAAGATTACTTTTTCATGACCGACTTTCTAGCTAATATTAATAATAGATGACAAATTATGCAATATCTCAGGAACGGATTTAAAAAAAATAGAGAGTTTAATATATTTTTAAAAAGAGTAATTTTTAAGCATTTTAATTCTAAAATAATATACAAGGTGTTCCATTTAAAATTTCCAGATATAAATGAATAAGTCAAAAATGGGTGACCTTAGAAAAAAAATGGAAAGCATTTCTGCAATGTGCATAAAAGTTGCTGTTGCTGTTGCCGCGCAGGATCAGTTTTTGTGTAAAACATACAGAAACATGAGTTTCCTATAAAAGCGTTAAATTTGGCCCACCCTGTACATTTGACTGACCACTTCAAAAAACAAAATATTTTTTTAGGTTCAATAGGGTTAAAAGTCCCTTTATAATATTGTTCAACACTTTTCGACTTATAAAGAACACCTTCACACTTAAGATTTTTAAAGTTAGTTTTTGTCTTCATTGCATCATTTAAACATTAAATTTAATTGGGATTATGACAATAAGAAAAACGTCAACAAAACTTTAAAAATCTGTCTTAGAATTAATGTGACAATAAAATGGCGACATGAAAATAGTAGTAGGGGAGGTAGCGCTAGATTTAAAAAGTCATTCCATACCGACTGAAACTTCTATAGATTAAAGTTTTTCCCTCATTTTTGAGAGCTGCGGGCGTCAGCTGCCCAACTAGCGGTGGGCTTCGAGATGGCAGCGCATGAAAGTCGCTAAAAAAATGAGTTTAAGTATTTTTCATAGCGTGTCAAAAATTATCAGGGAGCTCTTTAGATGATTTTATACTAAATAAATAATAGTTTAAAAAACTAAAAAAACACGCTTTTATATGCAACCGAACTAAAAATTAGAAAATAATTTTTCATTACAAAGAGTTTGTCACTTCAGAGTAAAAAGCGTGGGGTGCATTTTACTATTTTTCATAACTTTTCCCTCATAGATATTTGCAAATAGAATTATTATAACATTTAATATATTAAGCACCCCACGCTTTTATTCTGAAGTGACAAACTCTTTGTAATGAAAAATTATTTTCTAATTTTTAGTTCGGTTGCATATAAAAGCGTATTTTTAGTTTTTTAAACTATTATTTATTTTTCATTTTTTAGTTCGATATATCAATTAGTTTTTTAAAAATAAATGCTCCAGTTTATTCACTAAAAAATTCCTTCGCCATTTTGTCAAGAGACACAGAGGATCTGTAAAGGAATTTATTTATCCTGGCGGTCCTAATCAGGATAACGGGATACTGTTTTTAAATTATTGCATTGTCATCGGTCCTTCATACGTGTGCAAAGTTTCAAAGAAATTGAATCGCTGGAAGTTGGTAAAAATTAGGCTCAAAGATTCCGTTACATAGATAGATAGATAGTTACAACCCAAGCTAATAAAAGCGTGTTAAAAATAGTCGTCAGCTGGATTGCCATAATTGTTGAGCCCTATGAAAACTGTTTTACTTCTTATTTCTCATAAAAACTGTTCTTGATAAAAATCTCTGCATATTCTTAAACTCACAAAACACTGATTAAAGTTCGAATAGATCTTAGCGTATACGAGGTAGACGCAAATTTACAAACCACCTTTATTTTTAAACTTAGAACAAAATATTTTGAAAACTTCTTTAATATTACAAGTTATGTACAACTTTAAAAAGAATTTCCTGATTAAAAATCGAAAATAAAACATAATTTTCCAACTTACTCCATATAGCGATTAGATCGAATTAGGAATTATTAACCCTAATACAATTTATTTTAATAAAAACAGTTAATATCTGTCATTTTTAAAACAATTAAATACTTTTAAGTCATTAAAAAACATTGAACGTAAATTTATGCTTCTTTTGTTTTAATTTCGCTAAAATTTAAAAATTCTTTTAGATTAATGTTTCACTTCGTTCTCGTCTTGATGAAAATTTCTTTACTCTACAGATTTTAAATTTATTTTTATGTTTTTGTTCTAGTTAAGATTAATTTTAAAATTGATTTTTAAACTTTTGTGAAAATTTCTTTAATGATATAATCCTAATAAAGTTTATTTTTGAAGATTGTCACAAAAATACATGAAAATAAATTAAAAAATCTGTAGAGTAAAGGTACTATTAAACGAAAACGATGTGAAACATTAATTAAAAAGAACTTTTAAATTTTAGCCTAACTAAACCAAAAAAGAAGCATAAATATACGTCCAGTGCTTTTAAATGACTTAAATGTATTTAAATTCTTTAACAATAACAGATAATTTTCACGAAAATAAACTCCATTAGGGTAAATAATCCCTAGTTTAATCTAATCGCTATACAGAGTAAGTTGGAAAAGTATGTTTTATTTTTGGCTTTTAAGCAGGAGGTTCTTTTCTTAAACTTGGGCATAACTTTTATTTCTAAACTAAGTTTGAAACTAATATTTTGTTTTAAGTTTAAAAATAAGGCGGGTTTCTCCTATGCTAAATCTATAAATTTAAATCTACCTCGTATACGGTAGGATCTATTCAAACTTTGATCAGTGTTTTGTGACTTTGAGCATATGAAGAGATTTTTTATTAAGATTTTTTTTTTTTTTGAGAAATAAGAAATAAAAAGTTCTTCTTATGCTTCAACAATTATGGCGGTCATTGCATACGAGACAGACGTATGATCCTCCATATTCAATACAGCTGACGATTATTTTTATACCGGTGTGTCTGAAAAAACCTCGAAGACGACGCCGACGTTCAGGACCAGGTTGCAGTACACCGCAGGTGCTCAGTGAAGTAAATATTTTTCGACGTGAAATTGTGATTAAGCGCCCCAAAAAGCCCCCAATAACGATTTTCGGTTCATCACGGAGATGACGTTCAGTGTTAGGTTTCGGTGCACCAGGTTTTCGTGGGGTCGTTTTTGATATATTCGGCATCAGCGCCCCAGACAACGTCTCCACAAAGATTTTCGGCTTGGTTTTGGCACTTTTGTTAGGAAAATTTTCGAAGATGACGTCCGCGTTCAAGTTAGGGTGCACCAGGTGACCGTGGGGTGTTCCCTGTTGCGATATTTAAATTCAAAAACCCAAAAAACCCCCAAGCGCTAATTTTCTCTCCTTCCCCACATAAATTTTAAGAAAGTTCCACGGAGATGTCGTTCGTTGGCGTTCCTGGGCTCTAGGTATTCGGGGGATCAATTTAAACGTCATTATCGTCATCAGCGACCTTAAAAACTCCCGGACACCTGACTTGGGCCAGTTCTGACTCTTATATTTAAGGCATTTTTAAATATTGATCCGATGGGTTAGGATAGATGTAATTAGCTGTTTTAAAGATTTATTGGGATTTTTGTTATTTTCTGAAGACATATTTGGCCTTTATTCATCGGCTTTGTGTTAAAACAAAAAATAACCTTAAAAACCCTATAAATATGCTTTGTTCCTGGTCGTGCAGTTATTTTTAAAGATTTTAACAATATTTAAGCTGTAAATAAACAATAAATATCAAATTATTGTTTTTTATACTTTTTTTCTCTTTTAATTAACCCGACTAAACCTGGCTTTCACCTGGGTCAGCGGACGGAGGTAAACTTTTACCTGCACGCCTGTAAGGTTACGTTTATATCATAGGTAAATGGGGCGCCAGTCCTTCCCGATAGGGGGTGTGGGTCAGGGCAGGTAAGAATTCCTATAATTGACACTAATAATTTGTATACCACTTAATCAGTTCAGTTCTCATTGTAATAGTGAATAGATGTGCGAAAAGATTTCCGCTCAAGATTTTAATAGTGAGGAAATGTCGGTATCAGTAATTGAAAGTGTGAGTGGAAAAGATTTATTAGCCTACAAAAATTTTACATTTTCCAAAGAAAGCAATAAATGTTTCGTAATTAATAAAAATTTTTAAAATAGACCAACATTTTATTTCGATACCTTTACTTTAAAGAAAACATTTGCGCTCCGTTTACCTTTACGATTTTATTGACCCCAAGATCCCTGCGCCCCATTTACCTGTTCAATAAAACATTAGTGAAGGCCTTGCGCCCCGTTTACCACCGCCGGGGTCAGCACGATCCGATCAATTTATGAACACGGGAAGAGATTGGCTGATCCTTTTTGAACGGATTTTTTGGATCGGATTAACCCAAGATCAATATTTGAAAATGCCTTTAGAAAGCTATTAAATTTTCCAAAGTGCGTCTAAAAAAAAACATAGGTTTGAGGGGAAGTAGAATTTAGAAGAACAAATAAAATTAAGGGAAAAAAGTCAGGACCAAAAAAATTAGGTCCTTATCTTTCATAAACCATAAAAGACAAAACCTTTACATACATACATACATTTGTTTTCTTGGGTTGGAAGGGGGCGGGGGGCAAAAGAGTTACAACAGACCAATATTACTGTATTTACACCCCCGTTTCCGCCGAAAAAGCCTATTCGCACCCCTTCTGGGAGGGACAATTGCCCCCCTCTCCATACGTCTCTGTTTCTTAAATTCATTTTTGGCTGCAGCAATGCAACTTTCGGTTTATATAAGGTAACAATTAGGTACACATTTTACAAATAATTTTTAAAAACAAATGCAAAAAACCGCAATCCGATCCGTCCTGTCTTAAAAAATCCGAATTTTTGTACTTCATTTTCTCGACTATATGGAGATTAAATAGTTACGCATCATTTTATAAAAATTGGTGTGTTGCCAGGGTTACTTTCTTTTAAGACTGACTTTTATTAAGGCCAGGTGTACTTTTTGTTGTATTTTGATCATAAACCTATTTATTTAAACAGTATTTTTGCAAGCCATAATACTCGCTATTGTTTACGATTTATTTGTTTTCCTAAATAACAACAGAATTGATAATTTAAATCAAAAGTTTAATACTTAGTTCTTGTTGTGTTTTGTATCAGGTAGTTCACATGTTATCGTATTCGTGTTTTGATCAGCATTACAAGCCATTAGGCATACAATCTTAATTTAAACGTTGTATACATGTAACACAATGAAATTTGTTATAAAAGTCCTATTTGTGCTATGATTATTTTACCATTATCAGAGATCGTGAGATTTGTATGTTAACTGGCGTAACTCAAGAAACCAAATAGCATTTAAAAGGTAAGTATGCCTTGTATTATTTTACTATTTTACGATTCTTTTAAAAAACCTATGGTAAAATGTATTTTGGGAGTTTTCTTATAATATTCATACAGGATTTCCGAAAAAAGAAGGTGGTAAATGATAGGGGAGGGGTAATAAAGTGAGCCAAAATATTGCTGGTTCTGGGGGATATAATCCCGGGATCCCGGAGCCCGGGATTCCGCCCCTTTACAGTTCCAAAATCTTCGGGATGAAATTCCTTAAATCTAATCTATAAATTTTTGGGATAAATAAATAAATCTATTTTTTTAACATAATATTGCATGAAACGAAACGCAAAATAAAAAAAAGTCAGCCATTTTTATTTCCCAGCGTCAGGTTTACGCGAGTCATATACCAAGAACCCTAACAAGTTACTATAAACAATGATTATTTAGCATTTATTATTATTGTAACATTTAAACAATTATACATTTCTAGGTTCAATATAATTTTAATAGTTAGTTGGTCTTAAGTCATATCTTGTACTGTAAAGTCCATTTTTAGAAATAAATTGTTTTTTTAAAAGTTGCTCCGCTGGTTTGAGTTTATAATTGGCGCTGCGAACAGGATAGTGCTACAAATCGCTTTATCGTTTATCGTTGAGATTTGGAGTATTTCAATAGTTTAAGCACTATTCAAACAAAAAAATAAACTCTTGGCTATCTTATTAGTACTCTTTATTGTTCTACATTGAGACTAATCAAGATACCAGCAGGAAAAGAAAGAAACTCCCTGGGTGAAGCTCTGGCATCTTTAATCTCCGAAGAAGGCCGTGGATCCTAAGATTTCCAGTAATTTCCTGAAGAAACCAGCAGACTGAAGTGTGGCAAAGAAAAGAGAACCATTTTGTGTTTTGTGAGTGTTAGTGTTTTGTGATTAATCTTGAAACAAAATGAAATGGTTTTTCCTGTTCTTAGAGTAAGTAACTGCTAAAATTGCCATATTTCATGTCGGAGCACCATACAATTTTTAAGAGTATTTTAATTTCAAATAAAGAAAGGCTAGGCCTAAAAGCAAAGAATAAAATTTCTAAAGATAAAAGCATATCTGATAAAGATATAAATTTAATAATTTCTCAATTAAATTTATCTACCTCTAGCGAGAGCAATATTAATTTATCTAACTCCTAGAGTTCTATAGATACATTAGATAACTTAAGTTTAAATTTAAATATTAAAAAATATGGAAATAGTAAGATCATTTGCTGCTATTTTACCTACATACTCCGGTAACCCGGATCATTTAGAGTCATTTATAGGCTCGATAGAAGAATTTTATAATCTCTTTTATACAGGTGAAGAGATTCAAAAAAGTATGTTTTGAGTGTTATTTATTCCAAGTTTCTTGAAAAACCGAAAGAATTTTTAATGAGTCGGCCTGACCTAAAAACATGGCCAGAAATTAAAATAGCTCTAAGGCAAAAGTACGGTGACCCAATCAGCTATCAGACATTAATCCAACAGTTAAATTACATAAATAAAAATAAAAACGAAAGTCTGTTAGAGTTCGTTGACCGTTTAAAAACCTTTGTGCATAGAATTATTGCTAAAATTCAAAGTGAGAATATAGAAAATGCTTCCAAAATTATTTTAATTTCGCAAGCGGAAAAAACTGCCGTTATTGTATTAATGAGTAACGTACCCGAATCTTTAAAAACTATTTTGCTTATTCACAACCCAAACACACTAGATGCTGCCCTTGGCCAAGTAACGAACTTTAATTTAATCGAATCTCAAATTAATCTTAAAAATCAAATCTCTTATAAGCCCCTACAATATCCTCAGCAAAAATTTTTCAATCAAAGGCAACCTCCTATGCATCTTAATCAAAACTTTCTTCCTGCAACAACAGATCACAACTTTCAATATCAAAATCAAGGACAAATGTCCCACAAAAAATCTTTTCCTAGCCAACCCATTAACATTCAACCCCGACAAAATATACAACAAAGATTTCCAACCAATGCCCAAGTGTTTGGAAAACCGAAAAATGTGTTTGCGCCACAGCGCAATATTAAGCAAAGAATAAACCAGCCTTTTCCTACTCCAATGACTGTTTCAACAGCTGGTCCATCTCGATTTAATCAAAATATTACGAGACCAAATAATTATTTTCAACCGAGTGGGCCTAGAAACTTTGTATCCCAAGAATTATACAACCTAGAGTCCACAGAGGAAATTCCCGAGTATGATAATACCGAGGAATATTTCGAAGAATATCCATATCCTGAAGAAGAAGTCGTTTTGGACGACAATAATCAAAATTTTCAGGAAATAGCCTCCGTAAACCCCTTAACCTAAATAACATAGCAACAAAAATAGAATTACCCTATTTTTATCTTCCTAACAAGCAAATAACAGTTTTAATCGATTCCGGTGCCTCAGAATCTATAATAAATCCAAATATTGCTAATTTATATCCTAATAATCTTTTTTACGAACCATTCGAAATAACTGCTTGTAAAAAGACTTACCGCGAAACAACGAATTTAAAAATTCCACTTTTGGAAGAGCTAGGTATTTCTACCCCTATAAAAATGCGTGTTTTACATTGGCACAACGATTTTGACGCACTTATAGGTACTAAAGATTTAAAAAATTTAAATGCAATTTTAGACTACGAAAACAGATGTTTAAAACTTCAAAATAAAACTATTTTATTTTCTCTTGCTTACAATAAACCCCTAGTAAAACCTATACAAAATAACGGACACACCCTTACC
>JACEGR010008550.1:0-35598 GCA_014170235.1 Listronotus bonariensis | reverse complement strand
AAATCTTGATCAAAATCCGTTTTAATTTTCATTATAAAAGCGAATGCCTTCTCATACCTAATCCACTTAATATGAAAACGAAATATTTAAACAAATACTATGGTGGCAAGGTATTTTATGTTAATCGAAATATTTAAATATATAAATTCAATGTAAAAAGGTTACTCACACTTGTCGACAGAATTTTGGGTACGGGGCTGTTTTCGCCATCTGCCTCCATACTGATTGGGGTTTCTATTGTTTCTTTTTCTCCAATATTTTCCTCTTCCTTTTCCATTTTTTTCTTCTGGTCTCCTATCATTATTTTCCTCAGTTTTCCTTGGCCTTTTATCATTATTTTTCTCATTTTTCCTTTGTCTTCTATCATTATTTTCCTCATTTTTTGTTTTTAGAAAATTTCTATTTTCTTCGCTTTTATTTTTTTTAATTTTTCATTATTATTGTTTTCTTTGTTTTGTTTTCATTTTCGTTTTCTTTATTTTTGTCTTTCTTTTCGCTTTCTTTATTTTTGCCTTCTTTTTCGTTTTCTTTGTTTTTATCTTCCTTTTCATTTTCTTTGTTTTTATCTTCTTTTTCGTTTTCTTTATTTTTGTCTTCTTTTTCGTTTTCTTTGTTTTTATCTTCCTTTTCAATTTCTTTGTTTTTATCTTCTTTTTCGTTTTCTTTTTCTGCTTTCTGTTTTATTTCTTCTTTTTGTTTTTCTCTTCTTTTTTTTCAATTTCCTTATTGCTTTGTATTTCAGTAGTATTTTCACTGTTTTCTGAAAAAAAAAAATAATTATAGCTCTGGATGTACCTTTTTCAAAATTTATTTTTAAAATATATCGATGGGTTGTTTCCATATGTAGCTATCTACAAAATCCTAATTGTTCAGGATACACAAAATAAAGTTTAATCTTTATCAAATCAAGTGTAGTATAAAAAAATTCAATAAAACACCTTTTTTAAGTCACATAAATTTAATTTGAATAAGATAAATAACATTTTTTTAAAGTGATCCAGACTTTTGTAAAAAGTAAATATAACTAACTTAAACAAGAAAAATGCAGATAGCCATGTTTGGCACAAAATACTTTGTCGTAATGGTAGTGATACAAAAAGCTTAAAACTAAAGAGAACATCCTAATGAAAATAATGATAGATTAAAATTATTCTAAGAAAAAGTCTTCGTCTTCAGGGTCATTTACATCTGGAACCACAGTTTCATCCTCAATGTTTTCGTCACTTAACAAACTTTTGAAAAAGAGCCGACAGTCATCTGGGACACTTCCAGAGTCGCAAATCTCTCTTAAATGTTTCAGCTTTAGTGCTGAAATTTTCCTCTTTCCTTCGTGTAAGGGTTTGAGACATTTTTCCATAGAAGCAACTGTAATTCGTCGTCCTCTACGTGGAAGAATCATAATATTGCGAAAATCTTGATCAAAATCCGTTTTAATTTTCATTATAAAAGCGAATGCCTTCTCATACCTGATCCACTTAATATGAAAACGAAATATTTAAACAAATACTATGGTGGCAAGGTATTTTATGTTAATCGAAATATTTAAATATATAAATTCAATGTAAAAAGGTTTCTCACACTTGTCGACAGAATTTTGGGTACGGGGCTGTTTTCGCCATCTGCCTCCATACTGATTGGGGTTTCTATTGTTTCTTTTTCTCCAATATTTTCCTCTTCCTTTTCCATTTTTTTTCTTCTGGTCTCCTATCATTATTTTCCTCAGTTTTCCTTGGCCTTTTATCATTATTTTCCTCATTTTTCCTTTGCCTTCTATCATTATTTTCCTCATTTTTTCTTTTTAGAAAATTTCTATTTTCTTCGCTTTTATTTTTTTAATTTTTCATTATTATTGTTTTCTTTGTTTTTGTTTTCATTTTCGTTTTCTTTATTTTTGTCTTTCTTTTCGCTTTCTTTATTTTTGCCTTCTTTTTCGTTTTCTTTGTTTTTATCTTCCTTTTCATTTTCTTTGTTTTTATCTTCTTTTTCGTTTTCTTTTTCTACTTTCTGTTTTATTTCTTCTTTTTGTTTTTCTCTTCTTTTTTTTTCAATTTCCTTATTGCTTTGTATTTCAGTAGTATTTTCACTGTTTTCTGAAAAAAAAGAATAATTATAGCTCTGGATGTACCTTTTTCAAAATGTATTTTTAAAATATATCGATGGGTTGTTTCCATATGTAGCTATCTACAAAATCCTAATTGTTCAGGATACACAAAATAAAGTTTAATATGCTTTATCAAATCAAGTGTAGTATAAAAAAATTCAATAAAACACCTTTTTTAAGTCACATAATTTTAATTTGAATAAGATAAATAACATTTTTTTAAAGTGATCCAGACTTTTGTAAAAAGTAAATATAACTAACTTAAACAAGAAAAATGCAGATAGCCATGTTTGGCACAAAATACTTTGTCGTAATGGTAGTGATACAAAAAAGCTTAAAACTAAAGAGAACATCCTAATGAAAATAATGATAGATTAAAATTATTCTAAGAAAAAGTCTTCGTCTTCAGGGTCATTTACATCTGGAACCACAGTTTCATCCTCAATGTTTTCGTCACTTAACAAACTTGTGAAAAAGAGCCGACAGTCATCTGGGACACTTCCAGAATCGCAAATCTCTCTTAAATGTTTCAGCTTTAGTGCTGAAATTTTCCTCTTTCCTTCGTGTAAGGGTTTGAGACATTTTTCCATAGAAGCAACTGTAATTCGTCGTCCTCTACGTGGAAGAATCATAATATTGCGAAAATCTTGATCAAAATCCGTTTTAATTTTCATTATAAAAGCGAATGCCTTCTCATACCTGATCCACTTAATATGAAAACGAAATATTTAAACAAATACTATGGTGGCAAGGTATTTTATGTTAATCGAAATATTTAAATATATAAATTCAATGTAAAAAGGTTACTCACACTTGTCGACAGAATTTTGGGTACGGGGCTGTTTTCGCCATCTGCCTCCATACTGATTGGGGTTTCTATTGTTTCTTTTTCTCCAATATTTTCCTCTTCCTTTTCTATTTTTTTTCTTCTGGTCTCCTATCATTATTTTCCTCAGTTTTCCTTGGCCTTTTATCATTATTTTCCTCATTTTTCCTTTGCCTTCTATCATTATTTTCCTCATTTTTCTTTTTAGAAAATTTCTATTTTCTTCATATATCTCTTTCGCAGGATCTTCAAAAATCTCGTCCATTTTAATGCTTCCAAAACACAATCATATTCCTTGTCGCGAAAAGAGTCATCAAATACTCATCCTCTACTTATGAGCGGCCAAGTTTTACAGAGCAAAGACACCTTCAATTTGGTAGGCGTCACATTTAAAAGTAACCTTAACTGGCATAAACACATTGTATCTATAGCCACGGCAGCTTCAAAAAGCTTGGATTTCTCTTTCAAGCCAAAAATATTTCTCCCCTTCTAATTTGTACACTTTATATGTGTCCCTAATCCGACCTCCCTTGGAATATTGTTCTCATATCTGGGACATGGCGTCCCCCACAACCCTAAGCATTCTTAATTCTATTCAAAGAAGAGCTATTTGTCTCATTAATGATCCTTCACTTACAGAGAGGCTGCCCTCTCTTGCCCATCGTCGGGCTGTGGGGAATTTATCGCTTTTTTATAGATACTTCCATGGGTTCTGCTCTGAAGAATTGTCCACTATAGTTCCTCCACTTACGGTTCCCACCAGAGAAACTCGTGGTTCCGCGTGTATGCATCCCTATACGGTCCATCTGGCAGGCCCCGAACTTCCCACTTTGTTCGTTCTTTTATCCCTAGAGTTTCTAGATTGTGGAATCTGCTGCCCGCCGAGGTTTTTCCTTTCCCCCAAATCTTCAAGTATTTAAGTCCCGTGTCAACAAACTCCATGTTACCTCGCTTAAGACACCCACGGTACGTTAGTATTTAGGCTTTTAGCCTTCGTGGTTTGTCCAAAGAGATAAAAAAAATAATGTTGTCATGAATCGATATTATCATTTATTATAATGGTTTCTTTGGAATAATTTTATTACATGCTTTTTGGATTTAAAACTTGTTTCGAAATACGGCCTGTGTAATACCAAATTATCCGAAATAAAATGCTCATTAAGGATATGCTAACGAGAAAGAATTTGAAAAAAGAGTTGCGGCCATAAATAGGATTTTGCAAACTTTGACTCCGCCCTGAAAAGTCGTAAAAACCAAAAGAAGCAGGAGAGTCAAAAAAATGGTATGTAGGATGACATTGTTGTCAGAATGTCATATTCATTCGAAATAAGATAAAATATACCGGTAATTTCACTTCAAATTTGAAAGTAGCAGTTATTTTCGGCTAAACCGGAAGTAATAAAAAACAAGTGAAAAGGTTATAAAGATATACCAAATTTTATTTTTCTGTCGTAAAAGGTAAACAAACTTAAAAGTGGGAACCATCTGTAACAAACAATCGGTATAAAATTTTTAGACTACATTAGAAAGCACCCGAAACGGTAATTTGATTGGTTCGAAGCCCCAAAGACGGTCATGCAAACTGTGCACGTTAGGGGGTCACGGTCAGTTTTGGTTAGTTAAATCTTTTTTTATTCCTTGATAAAGCAAATAAAAAAAAGATTTAAGTAACCAGAACTAACCATAATCCCCCAATGTAACAGTTTTGAATAACCGTCTGAACCAATCAAATTACCGGTTCGGGTGCTTTTATTGTAGTCTAATTTTTTACCGAGTACTTAGGTTGCTTATCAGTTGCTAAAATGTACCTGCTCCGCTTCTGTTTCCATTGACCCAGTTTCCCTTATACCAGTTATAGTTGGGAAAGATAAATTGTTTATTTACTATCAGATTCCAAGTATATTCTCCATATCCGTGTTGCAATCCATTACTCCATTCTCCAGAATAATACTTTAATAAAACATATTTTTAATTTTATTGTTATTTATAAGAATTTTTAAATATGCATAAATTTAGACAAAATGCATAGTAAGCCAACATTATCTAATGGAAAAGTTGGTTTTTAAATTATGACTGATTTTATGTGCTATCTCAGTCATTGGCATGGGTATAATTTAATCATATATTAAAACGATATGCCTTCTGGCTTACTTAATTTAAAACGTTTTCTACATACAGCGTGTCTACGTAAGTTCGCACCACATTATTAATTGTACGCAAAAAACCTATTCTTTATAAAAAGTTCTGCATGGTCAAAAACCCAAAATGCAATTATGAGGAATTATTTTTTTGCAGTGGTTTGAGGTATGTAAATAAATATGAATTTTGCTCAAAAGAAAAATATCTTTAATTTTTATAATATTGAAAATTTTTTATAAAGAAAATATGTTTAGGATTAAAAATAACCTTTAAATAAAATATGCAAACTTGTTCATTTTTAAGAAAACTTTTTTATTTTTTTTTCATGCCTTAAAGGTGAAAATATTGTATATAAGTACATACTTATTTTAAAATGTAATATGTAAAGAAAGCTTAAGAACTGTCAAAACAGCGAAAAGTTACAGAAACGCTTTCAATATTATGAAAAATAAAAGTACTTTTGAGTAAAATAAATATTTTTTGACATTCCTCGTATACCACTGCAACAATTTAACATTTGACGATTGCATTTTGAGTTTTGGACCATGCCGAACTTTTTATAAGAAAATAACTTTTTTCGTAAAACACTAACTCAAAGTGTAAAAAAGGGCCAAAGTATACACACACAGTTTATGTAGTTTATTAAATTGGAGTACAGTAATTTTATGTATACACAATATTCTTGAAATGTTCTCCAGTTAGAAAATGTTATAAAAAAAAAATAAAAACCATACTCCCACAGGAAAATTGCTATATCTGCAAAAACACATGATGAATTATATTTTTAATATAAGTTGGCCTATAATAAAAAGGCTTACGGCTAAAAAACTATTACTAAAACAAATTACTGTAAAAATACGTTGTCTTAAACTATTTGAAGTAACATATCAGAAATAAATAAAAAACATATTTTTAACTTTGTTTGGATTGTTCATTGTAATATTTATAAGAGGTATGTCGTTCAATGTAATATTGAAATTCCAGGTATAGGTATAAATAGAAGATATGTATATCGTATAAGAAACTATTAAATTTGTAATTTTTTTTTAACAGGGTTATTTTTAGGTTAATTATTTCTTTTAACACAAATGAAAGTAAATACAAAAAAATATGTTCGAAAATGGTTTCTTTCCGAAATAGTCTAAGTATTAGGAAAAAGAATGTCTTTTTTATCATATTATTCCTACCAGTCCAGATAATTCTACAAAATTTGGGACACTTCTTTTTACTATTACACGACATTTTTTGCTGTAAAAGTTAAAAAAAAATTATCTGTAGCGTTTGAACTAGATTTGCATTGAATTTTTGAAATAATCAATGACTTTGGGGTTAATTTGGTCTCTTAATATTTTTTAGTACGACCAACGATTTGGGTTTAAAAAATAAAAGCCATTTTAATGTATGGGAAAATTGATTTAATTATGGAGCTCCCGTGCAAAACGCAGTTTTTCTAAAAACACAATTTTGAAGAGTGTCTTACAATTTTTACAGCGTTTTTTCTATTTATGGTAAAAACTTTTTAAAATAAAATATATTAAATTTATAACTACATAAATTCTTCCTATCTCAATAAAAAAAATTCTAACAGAAATAGAAAAAACACAGTTAAAATTATGAGGTACCCTTTAAAATGTGTTTTATTAAAAACTGCGTGCATTGCGGCTTCTTATTATTATAGTAATTATAATAATGGATTATTATGCATACAATTTAGACTTAAGTCCATAATAAATCAGTAGTAATATAAAGTGTGTGTTCCCCAAGTTCTTCTGTGAAAAACTTTTTATAATTAATATTACAAAAAAAGTTCTACATGGTCTAAAAGCTAAAATACAACCGTTAAATATCTTTGTCTCTAGTATATATAAGGTGTCCTGTATCGTTATGTTCAAATTTTGGGAACGTAAAGTACACTTCTTTTCAAGTAAAAAAAAACGCAAAACTTGTATATCCATTTTTATTTTTTTTTTTATTTTTTTTTGAGGTGGACATTTTGAAAATATTATCAATTGACCTTTTTTTTAAATAAAATATTTTTTTTTATTTCATTTACGAACTTATTTTTAGTATTCTTTTATTTACTTTTAGTATTATCTTAGTATTATCTTCAAATAACATTCATGGGCGTGTAACTTTGAAATAAATAAAAATGGATATACAAGTCTTGCGTTTTTTTACTTGAAAAGAAGTGTACTTTACGTTCCCAAAATTTGAATTATAACGATACGGGACACCTTGTATAGTATCTCTCAAAAATAAGAATATCGCCTAAGAGCAAAGTACCGTTACTTTTGACAATATGGAAAATTATTAGTTTGTTTTTGAGATACGGTGAAAGCGTTTTTATAATATTTAAAAATACCGACTCTTTTTAAAATATTTAACGCCTTGTATCTCAGAAATGAAGCAAGTCCGGACATATTTTCACGAAAACCTTTTTTTTCATTTTCATTAAAATACATAAAAACTCACTCTTCTAAGTTTTATACCGTAGTTAGAAAACACCCTGTATTTAATCAAAGATTATACACGACAATTAATTTAGTACTTACATCATTATTATTCCAGAACATGCAACCTTCACCATTAATCTTGTCATGTAGCCAGTCTCCTTTATACCTGCTTCCATTTGTGTACTGTCTACATCCGTTTCCATGTTTTTTATCGCTCGTCCAATCGCCGTCATACCAATTATTAGTATCATATAGTAACCATCCCAAACCTTAAAAAATATATGGAAAACTATAAATTAAGGGCCTACCACTGAGAGACAAAAATGTGTTGATATTTTAAGATAGATTATGGTTTTTAGTTTTCTATTCAGTGTTATTTTTATAATAAAATTTTTGCTTAATCTGAAATGCTAAAAGCTAAAATTAGGGCCGTGGGTACCAGGAGGTGCAAGTGGAGCAAGGCTGGAAATGTTTAAAATAAAAATTATTAAACATTAAAAATAAACAAAATTAAACCGGAAAAGAAAACGCCTTTTTGGCATAAAGAAAAAGGAGATACCTCTAATTGCCCAGAGAAACGTTTTAAAGTAAACCTTTTCTTTGCAATTTTTTATGGTGTGATCGTTTTTTTAAAGATTTTATCAATGGCAATGGCAAAGTTATACAAAGAACTTAAATTTAAGTAATCCTAATATAATGAAATTTATGTCAAATTTAGACCTCTAAAAAATCCAAAAACTAGAACAATCATTAGGTCATGAGGAAGCCACAGATACCATGGGCATTGAACTATCAAATGAAATAAATATGCTGATAAATTTTATTGGTAAAATATTCAAATACATCATTTGATGATGTCATATAAAAATAAGTATGACTTAAATGCTAATTTCCCTAACAGGGCGATCATATTGTTTAGCATCTAGGTAATTTAATATAATAGTTTAAGATTGATATAAATATATGTAAAACGATTGAAAACAACTTATTTAAGTGTGTTGTTATATTTAAATAAATAAAAAAGATAATATTATAAATAATGCTGACTTTTTCAATCACTATTCACTGCAGCTAGTGAAAAGCGGTTATTTTCGAAATTAAAAGTTATAATAAACTATTTACGAGCCACAATGTCAAGAAATGGTACTAATTAGGCGCTAATTTCTACACAAAATGAAATTTGTGATGGCTTAGATCAGGGATGCTCAACTTAAACTATCGGTGATCTATATGATAACAATTTAGCGGCAAGGGATCGACTAGGCAGGTAGACACATTTTTTAAAGGTCCTTTATTTTATACGAATGAATTACATAGATATACTATAACAGAACATGGTTCACTTGTACCAAGTGTTACTTAATCTTGTCGATGCATGGCACTGCATGTCTTCTGTGTACTTCTTATAGGATGGCACGTATTTACTGAGTGCCAACCGCAAGCATGACGAGAGATGTTTGTCAGTTAGCCGATTGCGGTAATTTAATTTTATTATTTTCATTTCGGTAAACGCAGATTTGCATAAATAAGTTGACCCACACAATGCTGGTAACTGCAGAGCGATATGTTTCAAACGTGGATATTTTACTCCAGATATTAAAGACCACCATTTTGTATCTGTTGCCCTGGCTCTAAGTTGTATATCCGAAACGATCTGCAATACGTCGTTTTCGAGGCAAGTCCAGGTCGAAGGTATGCGATATTTCAGAAGCAGTTTTTTTAACATCCACACGACAAAATGGATAAGTAATAAAAGCGACAACAATTGTCAATTTTCTTAAATCAGAATAACGTCTCTCAAACTTACTGAGAATATTTCTTAATTCTATTTCGTACTTATTTTTATTTGATTCAATACTGTCATTTGCTTTCAAAAACTGAAAATGTTTTAAATCCTTTTTATTCAGTTGAATAATCAGTAGCTGCAATTTACTTTTGAATGAGTTTGTTGTATGTACGATTAACGTGACTACAATGAAGCATCAATTGCGCATGACTCGAAATTCCGTTCGGGTCCGCTGTCCATACTTTTTTAAACGCATGTTTCGGCCATTCCCAACCGCGCATCCAATTTTTAATATTACCCTTCCCCCTTAGAACCTCTTTGGTTAGTAGATAGGTAAGTGTGGTCTAAATGTAAAATTAATTTCGCGATCGACCGTTAAACCTCTCGCGATCAATCCTTTGAGCACCCCTGGCTTAGATAAACAATATTTGGTTAAAGATTTTGCAAACATGGTAAATTTACCATGGGACTTTTTGTTATAGAGGCGACTAATATTTTCTTGCATCAGGGCGCAATTACCTCAGGAACGGCCCTGGCTAAAATTAAAATTGCCATATGAAACAAAGGGCAGTTCAAAGTCGACAAAACATTGTTTTGAAAAATAAAATAATATATTCTTTAAACCAAATATTTTATTAAAAGTAATTAAGACGTGTGTAATATTTGTTTTAAATGTTGGCTATGGTTTTTCCGATAATTTTAAGTTAAAAATTAAAAAATATTCAATATTTTTTGGTAAGAAAGTTAAAATAACCAATATGGTATTTTAACAAATAAAAAAAAATCGGTTAACATATATATTTTTTTGTTTTAATTTAAAAAAAACGTGTTTTTTACCGTAATAATATTTTAACTAAACTTGATACAGTTTGCATATATTTAAAAGTAAAATAAAATCTTATTTTTAATTTAATCGCAAATAAGTTAGCATCGTTAGATTGGTCAAAAAGTCCTTGTTCAAAATAGGTTACCATTTAAAATACAATAGCTAAACACAAAAATATGATTTTGCAAACATGTGTTCTTATTTTTCATACTGGTTAGTTTATGTTTTTATCTTTCTGACATTACCTATTATCGTTATAGTTATAATTTGTTTTCGATCATGACCACCTAAATGAAACGCTAAAAATGGCCCTTGAAAAATCAAGTAGGCCTGAAAATACCTAATTGAAAATAGCACATTCAGGTCAAGAAAAATGTCTCCCAAATTTAAAAATTCTAGCATATAGTGGGTTAAATTAATTTAAAATCTATAACAGCCAGACAAAAGAGTGCGCAAGCGACAAGCGAGCGAGCGATTTTTCGCAGAGCGAAGGCTGCATGTTAACTTTCGCCCACCGCCTGAGTGTAGGTGTGGTCACTTGCAATTACGCATGAGATTTAAAAAAATGATTTGCTCGCTGGTTGCTTGCGCGATCTTCAGTTTGGCCGTTCTCTAAGGGAGCGAGCGATTTTTTCATAACCTAATGCGTCAATGCCAGTGTCCACACCGACACTCAGCGGGTGTCATTAACATGCAGCCTCGATTGCTTGTCGGTCGCGCGCTTTCCAGTCTGGCAGTTCCCCAATAGATTCGTTAACGTGAAAAAAACCTAACTTTATTTTTTAATACCGTAAAATTATATAAAAAATTTAATAAATTCGGTATTTCATTAATTTTTTCTTTCAAAGAACATTAAACCTTTCCTTTAAGAATCTATGTTGTTTTTTTATATATATAGGGTGGGCCAAATTTAACTTGAACACTTTTAAACTAATATTAACTTTTATTTGTTGCGCCTGGCTTTGTTATTTTTGAAGGGCCAATCGGAAGATATGTTCGCCAATTTTGGTCAAATAGATTTAGACACTACTACACATACTGGACTTACGGGACTTTTTCCAAAATACTGTATTTAACCTCGTTGCAAAAGAAATCGGATTTAGCTACAATTAAGCTAATACGTATTTCTTGTAGACAAACCATGGGGAATGATTTAGTAAAAGCAAATCTGTCAGCAATTTTAGAATTTTGAAATTATAATTATTTTTTATAAATATTGCTCCTCATAAAGCATGCTTCTCTTGATTTAAAAAAAAAAAACTTTTAGTGTCCTTTGAAAATTAAAAATGTGAGGTTACCATGGTTACTGAGTTGGATGCTGACCAAACTTAAGAGTAAATTTATTAAAAATAAACGTATTAGTCTAATTGTAGATAAAATTATTTATTTTTTCAACGACGTTTAATGCATCATTTTGGAAAAAGTCCCGTAAGTCTAGACCGGTTTAAACTGGTTTGACCAAAATTTGTAAACGTAGAGAAAACATATTTACCTATTAGCTAGCCCCTCAAAAATGAAAAGATAGGAGCAGCAGATAAAAAGTTATTATTAGTTAAAAAGTGTGCAAGTTTAATTTTGCCCACACTCTATTTATTTTTCGTTAGTTACAAAAGTGCACATAATTTATATTCAGGGGCGTACATTTGTTGTAGAGCATTCAATTCCCTTTAAGAATCTATGTTGTTTTTTTCTATACTATGTGACAACGAAATTACTATCCAGCAATTTATTTTCTGCAGTACAGTTTCACCGGATGCAAATTTAAGATATAATTGCATCTGTGTATTACTTCCGGTTTAACCGAAAGTAATTTAAACTTAGATATTTTAAATGGAACACCCTGTATATTTTGTAGGATTTGAATTCTACAGGTCATTCCTGATATAAAACCTTTAATATTTCCATAACCTAACTCTTTTGGTTTTTTAGAAAATGGCGTTTGAAAATATCCAAACTACAGCACAATATGCAGTTTTATGGGAAAACAAATGAACATTGCAAAATTAAAATGCTTAAAACAGTTCTTTTAAATGACTCTACCTTTAGAGATCATTATAATGCCACTTCCTGTTTAACCTGAAATGCTGTAAAATTTGAACTTCTAAGGATTATAGCCCTGGTAATTTTAATGGAACACCCTGTATATTTTTAAGCTATTTCTGATATAAAACCTAAAATACACTCATAACCTATCTTTTTTAGTTTTAAAGAAAACAGCGTTTGAAAAGGTCCGAACGACCTTACAACAAAAAGTTTCATTAATATTGTGTCGTTGTCTGAACCTTTTCAAACGCCGTTTTCTCTAAACTTAAAAAAGATAGGTTATGGGTGTATTATAGGTTTTATATCAGGAATAGCTTAAAAAATTAAATCCAAAAACATATAAAGGGTGTTCCATTAAAATTACCAGGGTAAACATAGTTAGAAATTCAAATTTTACAGCACTTCCGGTTAAACAGGAAGTAGTATTATAATGGTCTCTAAAGGTAGTGTCTTCTAAAAGAACTATTTTAAGCATTTTCAATTTTTGTGATGTTCATTTGTTTTCCCATAAAACTGCATTTTCTGCTGTCGTTTGGAAATTTTCAAACACCATTTCCTCCAAAACCAAAAGAGTTAGGTTATGGAAATAATAAAGGACCCGAAAAATATAAGTTTATATCACTTCCGGTTAAATCGGAAGTAATACACAGATGATATTCTGTCCTAAATTGGCATTCGGTGATACAATATAACATCCCTAAATTTGAAAACTATACGGTTGCACTAAAGAAAATAAATTGCTGGATAGTAATTTCGTTGTCACCCGGTATATTTATTTTTTCGTTAGTTACAAAAGTGCAAATAATTTTTTGTTACTTTAATAGTTAGGGAGCTTTAACGAAAAAATGAAAGAACACATAACAAATCTAAATTAAAGGAGAGGGACCTCTTAATAATTATAGTATTGGCTAAAATTTTACTTTTGTCATTCTAAACAATATTTTCGATATATTTTTCAAAAAAGTAGTTTTTTGCCCAGTCTATTGTATAGGGTGTGTCAATTTTGAGGTTATTATTGAAAATATAATCATAGCAATGACCATATTATTTTGGGCAACTCATTCGCGATACAATAATTTACATACCATATTTAATACAAAAATAGTTTTTTTAAATCTGGTTACCCCATGGGTTAAGGTCGCTTCTAATTTAGATCCCGTGGTAGGTGTACTCCTTACATTAGTAAGGTATAATGGTTTTCGTTACAAAAGTAAATTTGTTTATAAACGTATTTTTTCATATATATTCCAATAAATATGAAAAAATTAAATGGTACCAAAATGTTTAGTAAATGTATTTTAAATTGTACTAATTAAAAGCCACTCTTTATACAATGTACCGGGTTTCAAGTTATAAATTTACATTCTCCTCCCTTTACCTGTTTTATTTTTAAATTATACAAAAAATGTAGGATCAATGTATTTACTTAATTATGTAGTTTTTAAATCAGTAATCGGATTTTTTACCTCCTAATATGTACAAGGTACGATAAAAGTATGATCTTTTAAATTGGAACACTATGTACAGAGTGGAGCATATTCGCTGACTTTGCAGGGTATAGCAAAAACTAAAAGAAATAGAACAAATCTGACTGCGCAATCACGATTTCGATTTTTGAAACAAATTTAGTAGTAAAAGTAAATCATGGCCAACGTTATTCGTTTTGGAAATACAGAGTGTTTTTTAAATTTTGTCAATTTGGCCAGGCACTTGTAACTCGCTTGATATTAAAGGTAGAAAAAAATGTTAGTACAAAAGTTTTAGAGATTTTTACGCAAGACTCAGTGGCGTACCTATATTTTTTAATGAAATACCCTATATATTTTATTATCAGTTAAAAGGTCTCCTTAAAACCTAAAAGAAAATACCACATTTGATGTATTTTTCCCTTTTAATTTTGGAAATATGACCATATAAATCTAAAAAATAGTAAATATACGTACTAAGTTTGGAAGCTCATATTCCGAAACTGTTGTAGGAAATCATTTTAAATTTGGTAAATTCTTACAGGTCTTTAAAATGTCTTTTTATTGGTAGTAAAATATACAGAGTGTTTTATTTTTAAAATGCTATTTCATTATCGCCTTCCTGACGATGGCTATATTTCCGAAACTATGACAAATTAAATATAACAAATGTTGTTCATATGGGCGATACAGGTCAGAACTTGCGTTATTTGACAAGAATTTAAGCCGAATATTACTGCAGGGTTTTAACCCAATGGTTATATACAGCGGGTGAAAAGGCGCTAACTTTAAATATTTACCTATGGTTTACCCATTACTCGCATGTGCGTGTGTGATACTTATTTTCACTAAAACTATTTTTTCCGATCCGTACCGTCCTTCCGATGCCGACGTATGTACTCGTACCTTTTAAGCGTCAATACATAAACAGTAAAAGATAAACATGTAGAACCCTTAATAAAAAACACTTAGAATTGACCATATAATTCAAAAATATAATAATAAATATGATGTTCCATTTAAAAATACAAAATTTATGGCAAAAGTCTTATGCTTTTTATGCAATTGTTTTTTTAACACGATTTTAAACTTTTTACGAGCTAAAATACATTAATTAGCTATTTTGAATTTCTTTAAAAATATGGGGAAAGTAAAAAACATGCCATTTTTCCTCTTAAATGGAATACCCTGTACAGAGTGTCTACGTAAGTTGGCGTCATATGGGAAACTTTTTTATTATTAATTTTCAAAAAAGTTATTCTTTATAAAAAGTTCTGCATGGCTCAAAACCTAAAAAGCAATTATCAGATATTAAATTTTATCAATAATCTACGAGGTTTCGCCAAAAATGTATTTTTTTTAAGAATAAATTACCTGTATTGTTAACATTTAAAATTGAAAAGAAGAAAAGATGTTTTGAAAAAAATACTACCAATACGCAATTTTGTTTATTTACAAACAAAAAATATATATATATTTTTTTATTTGATAATATTGAAAATTTAGGATTAAACATTGGTGCAATACACTTCATGATTTTAAATTTTATGGGACAATTTAAAATAAACTTTTTAAATTTAGTGTTATTAAAATAAGAAGAAAGTACAATGCACTAATTTACAAACTTAAATTTTCTCGAATTTAGCAGAACAAAAATATATATATATATATATATTTTTTAATAAACAAACTTGCATATTTATGATAGAAATTATTTATTTATACATAATTTTTTTATAACAATTTTGAATATTAGCAAAAATACAGATACTTTGCTCCTCAGCAAAAATTACAATTTTGGACAAACCGTTGTATAAGAACATACAACGGCCAAACCTTGTAAAAGAGGCAATTTAATATTTGATGATTGTATTTTAGGTTTTGGACCATGAAGAACTTTTATAAAGAATAACTTTTTTCGTAAAATTAATAACAAACAAGTTTCCCATATGACGCGTTCGTACGTAGACACAATGTATATTAAATCTCCAATTAAAAAATAATTTGAAAAAGCGTTACAAAACTACCACATTTTGTGGGTCTATCTTTAATGGTTTGGGAAATACGGCCATAAAAATATTTGGTATTAGGCTCTGATATATGTGTTTACCTAATTAAAATTTATACTTTTATTCTTCTATACAGAGTGGTCCGTTAAGTATGCAACAAATGAAAACATTTTTATTTGCAATTTGTCAGAATTTCTTATTCTTCATAAAAGTTGATGCATAGTCCAAAACTGTAATAGCAGTAGTTAGTTTTATTTAAAGTTTCATGGTATACTGGGAAGGTCAAAAAAATAAAAACTGTTTAAGAGTAAAGTACCCTGATCTCTAAAAATACAAAGAAATGTTAAATGGGAAAGATATTTAAAATTAAAAGTTATGTCTAAATACCAAATTATGGCCTCCCATTTAAGTTTTAATTTAATATTTTTTTAATTTAATTTATCTGTTTCACACTTTCATAAAAATTTGAAACAAAAATTTTACAATGTATGTATATAAGGAATTTTTATACGCATTTTATTATTTATAGTTTATTTGCCTTAATTAAAAGCATATTTGTATAATTTTAAGGCCCTATTAAATATCCTTGCAACAAACTTGAAGCTAGCGATTAGCTAAAAAAATATAAAGCAGTACAATTAAAGAAATTCGCTTTAATTTGATTTAATTTGTTTAAAAGTCTGTCGGTTGGAACTACTATTAAATCAGAATAATAAAAATCTGTATCAAACAGGGTAAATTTAAAATTTCCAAAAAAATTTTAAAAATTTGAATAGAAGGCCCCAAATAACTTTTTTATTTAACATCTTGTTGTATTTTTAAAAATAAGGGTATTTTTCTCTTAAGCGGTTTTTGTTTTTTTAACCTACTCTGTATATCATTTAACTTTTAATTAAACTAACTATTGGTAATACAGTTTTGGACCATACACCAACTTTTATAAAGAATAAATATTTCTGACAAATTGCAAATAAAAAGTTTTTTATTTGTTGCATACTTAATGGACCACACTGTATATCCCAAACAAATTAGGATAGATATCTCAAATATATTATACAGGGTGTTTTATCTGTATATCTTAAGAGATGATAAAAATTTGATAACTGATTCGGAAAATACAGTACAATAATAAGAATGGTATTAGTTCCCGGTCATTAAATATAAACTTAAAAAACGTTCCCAATAAAAGACCATAAAACGTAAAATGTCAAAAAATTTATTTTGGCGACGTTTCGCCTCTCTTTTGAGGCATTATCAAGCCTAAAATGAAAAAATACTTGTATTTTTTTTTGTAAAAATTGTCACATATCAAATTTTGTGTTTTTTTATATAAATTAAAAACAGAGGTATAAAACAAAACATACAAAACAATTCAAAGAGTTAATGTTTTTATTATATATATATATATATATATATATATATATATATATATATATATATATATATATATATATATATATATAGAAATTTGAGAAATAATATTATGAAGGGGATACAGAGATGTTAGTACTTACCATAAATTGTAATTATATAATAAAGAAAATAATATTTTAATCTTTAGAAGGACACATGCTATGGAATGTTAAAAAATACCGTAAAACTCTCTCACTTAAACAACCGAAGTTTTATCTTTCAACATACATACTGAAATGTTTTTTTTTTGCTTAAGAAATATGTTAATAAATGTAAGAAAGTAAAACTATTAGTGCCATCTGTAAATTGTTGTAGGAAGTTGGTATAATAAATAAAAGAAAACGCATTCTTCAAAAACAGAAACATGATAATTAGAAAATTATAAAATAACAGGAACGTTAACTGCAAGATATAGTAAAGACGAAAAAACAAAACAAAAGGTCCCATGAAAAGTGAAAAAGGATTAAATTACATAGGATTATTGTGAAATGACATTGTCAGAATCGCTTTTTATGTTGACATTATTAGCAAAACTATGTATATAAAGAGACTCGATTATAAGTCGTTTTGATTTGTTTTTTTCAGAATATAAAACAGACACATTATCGAAATCAAAATTATGTGAAGATGAAATGGCATGTTGACACAAACCAGAATGGCCAGGGTTGTTTTTTGAATATTATATTTGTGCTGTATATAACCTCTTTTTTAAATACAGACAGCTTTCACCTATATAAACTTTAGAGGGATTACAATCTAAACATTCAATCTTATAAATAATATTACTACGTAATAATTTGTCATCCTTATCCTTAAGTGATGAAAAAATTGAACTGGTCAAGTTTTGTGGAGACCAGGCAGTTATGACATTAATATTAGATAATTAATAATTAAATATTAAAAGGCTTTCTAATACTCTTTTACACATCACAAAATGTAAAAATCGACTACTGTTTTTAAGGAGATGCAGGGATGAAGGTATTTTTCCGAATTTTCTAAACCTTAATTTCTCTCAATTCTCACATTTACCTACTCAAAATTTTAAACACATTTCTTTTGAATTTAAAACTAAAATTCTTTCACTTGAAATGAATAATTCAGAAAGTTATCTACGAAGATTAATTTTTCAAAGAGATTTTAATATTGGTGCACTGACAAATTTTCTTTCCAATTCTGAACTCAACAATTTTTTGAATTTTGAAAAACGTAAAAATGAAAGAATCTTTGTAAATATACGAAACAGAAATATAAATAAAATTACTAATTTGATTAAAAAATCTGATAACATTTTCTTTAATTTTAAAAATAATATTGAAAAAAATCTAAATTTTTGGTTAAAAAATATTTCCGACAAAGAAATTCCTGACGACCTTAAGTACATTTTTGCTTTGGGTCCTAAATTTAATTTACCTTTTACAAATAATAATAAGAATAAAGAAAGGGCTATTTTTAATCCTATTTCTTCTATAGAAAACATTTTAATTGGCACTTTGAACCAGAATGGTGGGGATTGTGAAAGGGGAGATTTAATACATAACATCAGAAAAGATCTTAACTTTTGTATTAATAAAATTAAAAAAACTAATGAAATATCTGAAGTAAATGTGTTCTATAAGAGACTTGCACGTGACTTTAAGAGCGCTAAAAAATTTCTTCAAAATAATAGTGACGTTATTTTACTCAGAGCCGACAAGGGCAATGTCAGTGTTTTGATGAACAGGGTTGACTATGATTATAAAATGTCCACTCTTTTGTCAGACGCTGACACCTACACAAATCTTGACACAAATCCAATTAATCGTATACAAAATAAAAACAACCAAATGGTAAAAGAATGGCTTCTACATAATTTTATAACAGAAAAAGAATACAAAAACCTTATTTGTCATAATGGTGTCATCTGTAAAATTTATGGACTTATAAAAATCCATAAAGAAAACTGCCCTTTAAGGCCTGTTGTATCTAATTCTGGTAGCCCTCTTTTTGATATCTCTGTTTTTATTTCAAAACTTTTGAAACCATTAATAGATAATTCTCCATACAATATCAAAAATTCTTTTGACCTTATCTCCAAATTAAAAACCTTAAGCTTAATAATAATGAAAATTATAAAATCATATCCATGGATGTTGTTTCACTTTATACAAATACTCCGATACATCTTGCTCTTGAATGAAAAGTTCACATTTTAATGAGCTTAAGTCTAACATTCCTTTAGGTGCTATTTTGGAATGTATTAGGTTTATTTTTGATTCATGTGTTTTCACATTCAGTGGCACTATATATAAACAAATATATGGATGTCCTATGGGGTCACCTCTCAGTCCTATTATTGCTGATATAGCTTTGTTTGCCATAGAACAACAAACTTTTAATAGTTTTCTTTTCTCAATACCGTTATATTTAAGATATGGTTGACGACACTCTCCTTATTCTCCCTCGTGATAAAGTTAATCATATCATTGACTCGTTTAACAATTTTGATATACATTACATAAAAATTCATATCCTCAACAATTTGTCCAGAAAACTATTAACAACAGAATTAATGTTCTTACCAAAAATCTTATCTTCCAGTCACAGATCAAAGTAAAGATATGTTAACTAAAAACACTGAAAGGAAAAGATATGTAAAAATTCCGTTTTTTCATAATATTCACCAGAATTTAACCAAGTTATTATCTAATATTAATGTCATACCTGCCTGGTCTCCACAAAACTTGACCAGTTCAATTTTTTCATCACTTAAGGATAAGGATGACAAATTATTACGTAGTAATATTATTTATAAGATTGAATGTTTAGATTGTAATCCCTCTAAAGTTTATATAGGTGAAAGCTGTCAGTATTTAAAAAGAGGTTATATCAGCACAAATATAATATTCAAAAACAACCCTGGCCATTCTGGTTTGTGTCAACATGCCATTTCATCTTCACATAATTTTGATTTCGATAATGTGTCTGTTTTATATTCTGAAAAAAACAAATCAAAACGACTTATAATCGAGTCTCTTTATATACATAGTTTTGCTAATAATGTCAACATAAAAAGCGATTCTGACAATGTCATTTCACAATATTCCTATGTAATTTAATCCTTTTTTCACTTTTCATGGGGCCTTTTGTTTTGTTTTTTCGTCTTTACTATATCTTGCAGTTAACGTTCCTGTTATTTTATAATTTTCTAATTATCATGTTTCTGTTTTTGAAGGATGCGTTTTCTTTTATTTATTATACCAACTTCCTACAACAATTTAAAGATGGCACTAATAGTTTTACTTTCTTACATTTATTAACATATTTCTTAAGACTTGATGCCACAAAAAAAAAAAAACATTTCAGTATGTATGTTGAAAGATAAAACTTCGGTTGTTTAAGTGAGAGAGTTTTACGGTATTTTTTAACATTCCATAGCATGTGTCCTTCTAAAGATTAAAATATTATTTTCTTTATTATATAATTACAATTTATGGTAAGTACTAACATCTCTATATCCCCTTCATAATATTATTTCTCAAATTTCTATATATATAAAAAAACATTAACTCTTTGAATTGTTTTGTATGTTTTGTTTTATACCTCTGTTTTTAATTTATATAAAAATTTTTTTTGTTACATGTGACAATTTTTTACAAAAAAAATTACAAGTATTTTTTCATTTTAGGCTTGATAATGCCTCAAAAGAGAGGCGAAACGTCGCCAAAATAAATTTTTTGACATTTTACGTTTTATGGTCTTTTATTGGAAACGTTTTTTAAGTACAATAATAACTAAATAAGGTAAGGGGAAGTTGTAAATTTATAACTTGACACCCGATACCATTTCTTTGAGCAAATTTCCATCCTCCTTTGTAAAGTATTGGCGTAGATTTAACGTTAAATGTGCCTTGACCATGAAAGAATCCCATACAAAATTCTCCTTCGTAGGTGCTTAAATCAGGAAGAACTAAATGTCCTACACCCCAGGGGTACCCCTCTTTAAAGTCACCCTAAAAATAAAATAAATAAATAAATAATATGTAATATTATCTGGTTTAATTTTTTTTTAGTACGACGACGGCTTGCAATTATATTCTCTTTACCACGTTAAAATCGGTTTAGAAAAAGTAGTAGTTAGCCAGGGTTACAGACTCTTTAAATTAATACATTACTTTTTTGTCGTAACCATAGTTACCGACTTTTTAAATAATTTAATAAATTATTTGTTTACGATTTTTCTCTAACAAAACTAAGTAAGCTGGTATACATTTTTTTGTTTAAGTAAATAAAGGATTTATAAGCACTATTTCGTAAAAGTTTTCTTACTGTATTTTTTTACTCAGGAGCACTTTTTAATTGTTAATGACTGCTGCCATTTTCCTTATTGTAATTACTTTAGTAATGCTTGAGTTATTTACCTTATTTTATAAGGCTAAAGATGGCATCGCATTTTTTATTAAAACTGAAGTTGGATGGTTTTTCAATAATTAAGGTGACGATATATCAGTTCCAATAAGTTAACATTCTGAAGGCATTAAGGTAAAATAATATAAAGAGGTTAATTATATGTTAAAATATGTATAACCTAATAGGGAAAAAAATTGTACAAGATATCTTACGGTAACATGGGGTTAATCTAATGCCATGAATACTTTTAAGGTCAAATTGACTTTTTTAGATGTATATTTGACCTTCCAATAAAATTTTTACTACGACTGTAGTCTACAGCATGATCTCGGCTTTCTATTTCTGTATCAAGTGGGGTCGTTAGTGTTTAAGATATTAAGTCGTTTTTATACTCTTGAAACAGTCTGTATCTAATTTAAGATTTGTTTGCCTCGTCGATTGGTAATTCGCAGAACAACAAAAAACACCATATAGAATAATAGCCCAGCTTGTTTAAAAACACCGAAGTCAGAAGAGTCTTCAGGCAAAAATATGTAATATCACCAGATATACAGCACAATAATTTTTGGGAAGTACGGTTAGTAGTAGGCGTACAAGTATTAGAAGAAGAGGTAACCTACCTTATTTTTTTGTAATACTACCTTCTAAAACTGACTGTTTAAATAAGGTTATACCATGTTAAAGGTTTTCAAAAATTAATAATATAAGCGTTGGGCGTACGGGTGGTCCGGGAGTCCCGCCTACTTAAGCAAGTGTGAATATTGTGAAGTGTCAGTAATATATAGGTCTCTATTAAAAACGGCATTAAGTGCTTAAATCTATTGTTTATATTAAGGTTTGCTTAATTTTTAGATAAGAGAAGGTTTTCAGTAAAAAACTTTACGTTTTTAAGACCCTTCCAATGGACGAAGATGACCGATAAGTTGGTTAACGCCGCCCACCTATGGTGGACAAGGCCTTTTGCCAATTAAAATATTTTTTTTTATAAAATAAAATATTTTTAAATAAATTAAACCATGTAACTTGTTATCTAATATTTAAGTCCTAGACATTCAGATTCTCGTAAATAATAAAATTATTAACATAAGACTAAAAGGAAAAACCCAACATAAAAATAAATACTTCATATAAAAATATTATAGAAAAATTACATTGTTGTTTTTTCTAGCAAAATTTGAAATATCTACAGAGCTAAATGGCAAACTACGGTTTGGCTGTTTGGTTGGCCAGAGCAATTTTCTCGAGGCGGTCTTACCCGATAACGAAATTTTTTCTTTAAAATTACAATTTTCTTTATAAACATTACAAAACATAATATTTTATTAATACTTAATAAAATGCAATTATTCACCTACATTTTGATATATTATTAATTCAAATTAATACTTACGTATTGTAGTAACGTTTGAATTTTTACAGAAGAAAAAATACATCAACCTGCATCCAAAACGTTTTTTGACGACTGACGGATTAAAACCCGTTTCACGGGGCACAAATCAGCTAAGTTAGCATTTTAGCTTTAATGTTTGTATTGAGTTATACATAGGGACCGATTAGAGGTTGGGTTTAGAAATTCTGACGGTGGACGTTGTTACCCGCTGGGCGGGGCTTCCCGGACCTTCACTACATATAGATGTAATCAAATCAAATTAAAATAAATATAAACTCTAAGTAAATATTTATTATTTTTCTCTTTACAGACTACTTAAGCCTTTTAAATTTCAGATAATTGATAGGGCATTTTTTACTGACAAAGTCAAAATCTCCTAAACATTGCCACGAGATAATTTCAAAAGGTGGTGCTTGCCAATGTTTTCTTTTATCGAAAACATATGACATTTAATAAACTTTTTTAAAACAGTTTTAAGCAAAAAGGGTAGATGACCTCTGTGTTTAATACTTGTACGCCTTTTTTATAAATATAACTGTTGCAGTGTCAAGGACTTCCAAAATAATAATTATAATTAAATTTTTTTCTCACGTAAAGATGACTAGTAATCAAGGTTAGTTTATATTTATAAGGTTGCGACTATGGTGACCTAGAGGAAGGTGTGGGAGATTATACAGTGCAAATTTACTTTAAAGAATTTAACTTTGTATTCTAACTAAGTATAGGTAAATAAAAAATATTTTCAAATCTTCTAATAAGTATTTAGATTTTTTTTATTTTACTTATTTAAATTGCAAACAAAATAGTTTTAGTGACATTGGAAACTTGTTTTATAAAAAAATCTTCATATTTTCTATAAAAAAATGAGGTAAATTCTACTACATAATGTAATGCCTGGCAACACTGTTTCAAAATCTTATAGTCATTACGAGCGCCTCTATTGTTCTCTAATAGAAACGCTGAAAATTGAGCCCGTTTTTCTCAAATAATACCGATTTCGTTTACACACCTTCTTCTAGGTCACCATAGTTGCGACATATCCTCACTCCACGGAGAAAAGTTGGCAACACTGGGTAAAATCAAAGCTGATGATCAATCCAGTGGCGTCTAAAATTTTCGTATTTCATTTTGCATTGTTTTGGAAGTGATATTTGTTGAAAGATGTAATTCCAAATGTTTTTTATTTAAAGTAAAAGAATTTACAACTTAATAATAATTAAAAACTGTTGGGGAAACGGTTGTTCTAATGATACAATAAATTGTATATCTCCGGCACTGAACAACATGGCCGAAAAATAGAAGATGTGACGTCATAACACGTCAAATCAATATGGCCGAATGTCGCGACCCTATATAGACCGTCTTTGCCTAGTAATTTGAATATGGTTCAAAATAGTGATAGGCTAAAATAATAAAAGAGAAATTACCAGAAACGTATGAGAGTATAAATAAAAATCAATCTTTGCAATTGTTTTTGCTACTTTTTTAATTTATATTTTGTTTTTTAATATTAAGACGAATTTATCTCATCGACTGTTTTTAATAAGAGTTTTTATTGTCTTTTTCTGAGAATCGAACTTTGGGTTAAATTTCAAATACTCAGTTCACTGCGCTACAGCGAAGACAATCGGTATCAGAAACATACGTGACTATTGAGTGTGTTTAAAAGTCTGGAAACGTTCAAATATCTCATAGTCTATGATAATCCAATTTTCCTCTTTAAGTATTAATAGCCGAAAAAAAATACCTAATTTAATAAAAATAATAGGTGTAATCTGCGTAGATATTACCGTTTACAACTTGAACATTTTAAACTGGTGGCCTAACAGTTATGACATAAATCGAATTCCTACATAAAATAAACAATAATACTCAGTGCGAAATTAAGACTGCCTAATGCCCTAAGCAGTCCACCCCTGTGGTGCCCCCTAGCCATGAAAATTTAGATTACCAAAAAAAAGTTTTTCACCTTTGTAAAACATGAAAGTTATTAAAATAAATAATTTAAAAACCGTAAACGTCATTCTACTTTTTTCTATGTTTTCTACTCTTTGGGTTGTTCCCCACAACGTGATGCCGTAAGCAATTGCTTAATTTGCTTATAGGTTAATCCGGAACTGATAATACTTATTATTAACAAAATTTAAAAGACATACAAGATTAAAAATAGAAAAATGTTTATTTTTTTTCAACTGAGCATTTTAATATTAAAAACTCAAATTGAATTAAATATTCCTTATGTCAAAACTGGCGAGGCACCAGCTTGAAAGTTGCAAGGTATAAACGGTACGTAATACCTACGCAGTTAAGGCAAGGTGCAAATTATGACGCATGCATCGCGTGCGACATGACACAGCACAGCGCGTACTCTTGTAATTTCATAAAATTAAACTATACAGCTCAAATTGACTAGCGACACGACGACGTGGCGCGAGTCGCGTCTACGTGTGCACGCGTTGATTTTGTGGTAGTGGCACAGTTTTTCGTATCGCGCTCCTTGTTTGTTGTTTTGTTTATTGCCAAAATCATCAGATTCTAAGCTTGTTGTAGTTACTATCTTATGTAATTAGTAAAATTAAAAGCACTCATCTTATAGTTGTAATTTAAAAATTTCCACTTCCTTTTTTAATCAATAAAATGTACTTATTAGCTGATTTAAATTTCTTTTGACCAAAAAATTTTAAACAATACAAACAACATTTAGACGCATGTATTAGTTTTATGTAATTAAATCTTAAAATATCTACATTTTAATATTTTTATATTAAATCTAGTTTTACTTTATTATAAAATAATATTTAAAAAGCCAGGCTCTTTTGTTCAAAATCAGAAATTTACGAGGTGGTCGGTCGCGGCACACGCGACCCAAAAAGCCGGGAATCAAGCGGCGCGTGTTGCACGTTTGAGCTGTGTCTTCCTAGTCGCGTCACCTCGCACGCCCTGTACGTGTATCAATTTGTGCCTTGCCTTAACATCTATAGATTATTTTATCCTAAATTAAATATATTTTTTGACATTTATTCCTAAAGAGAAAAATTAAACTTCCATACCATTGTATAGTTAAAACCAGCTGGAATATAATAAAAAATAAAAAATTAGGTGTCTCATTTAAATTTAAAAACCTATGATTTCTGCTTTTATATTAACGCTACCAAGAAGTATTGTCGGAAGATATCGATGGTCTAGTTCACAATAATTAATAATGCATTTTTTTAGCATAGGTGACTTATATACACTAGCATATACCTAATTCTACAGGGTGTTTCTTAACAAATGCAAAAAATTTAAGATGTGATTTTCCACCAAAAATAAGAAAAATAAATCATATAAACATATGTCTTAAACGTCTTAGTTTTTAAACTACGGGATACGAAGTCTTAAATTTTTTAAAAATATTGTTTTTATATTAACTCTTATACTCATTCAGATATTTTTAAAAAGTTTGGGAGACTCTTTGTACACAAAAGAATTTTTTGGCATACAAGAAAAACATTTTTTACCAGTGTCGCTATGGTCAAATTCCTATCCTGTTAAAGATTAAATAACGAAGGTATATTTTAATGTAGAATTTCATATTAGGAATACAAACTGAGCATGCCAAAAATGGTTTCTATTGATTTACGCGAAAACCGTACATCAAAGAAAAAGAAAGTCATGAAATCAAATTTATTCTAAACTAAAAAATATATTATTTTAGAGAAACGCAGCGGCGTACTACTTTTTTCTTTAAAAATATTTAGTTTAAAACCCTCATGGACGACACTGGTAAAAATTATTTTTTTCTTGTATGTCAAAGAATGTCTTTTGGTGCAAAGGGTGCGTCTCCCAAATTTTTTAAAAATATCCGAATGGGTATAAAAGTTAATATAAAAAAACAATATTTAATTTTTTTAACACCCCATAGTTCAAAAACTAAGACGTTTAGAACACATATAATCATATAAAGTTTTTTTCCTATTTTTTGGTGGAAAATTACCTCCTAAAATGTTTCTGCATTTGTTTAGAAACATCCTGTATACAAGAACTTTTCTATGCACACAAGTAGCAAGAAAAATATTTAAGCTGAAAAATGCCAGTTCCATTTTCCAATCGTTTTAAGTACTTTTGGGCTAGAATCATGAATTATGACACATTTTTAAACTTTAAAGTTCATATAACTTAAAAATGGAGTCCGACCAAAACTGGGTTTCCGACCGAAACCGAAATTTTGGGCATGTCTTCAGTTTCGGCCGAAACCAAAACTCATGTGGTCAAGTATAAAATAGGCGTGAATATACTTTTTGATGAAGAGTGCTCCAAAAATTTTGAAGAGCAAAAAAAGGTCCTCGCTTTTGAAAACCATATACTGAAATTTGGAGAGTATACTGGTTAAGCAGGTAGGTATTGGGATATCGTCAAATAGAGCAACAAAAAAGGATGTTTGTGACTAATCCAATCAGATATGTTTACATGCAGATATTCACGTTAGACTGTCTCTTTTCTTTACATTGCCTATGTGTTATGTTATTTAGCTGATTCTGTATATACTTCTTTTGATGTGTGTGGTGTTCTAAAAATTTTGATAAGAACGCTTCGCGTTTTAAAATCATTCCATTTTAATAATTTTTTAAATTAAGATAGCGTTGCCGCAAGAAGCGAAGTTAGGCGAGCGTACAACAACTTCCAAAATCAGTGTCATTGATTTTTGGCCGAAACTAGTCGAAACCAAAACCGAAATTTCGGTCAGACACTACTTAAAAATTAATTTTTGCACTTACAACATATGTAAACTATATATATCCTATTATTATGATTGGTATGACTTAAACCGAGGTGTACACATTTGCATCGCATAAATGTAAAGAAGAAACCTGCAAACTTTTTGTAACGTTTAAATGCTTTTAAGATTTTGCATACATAAATCATACCTTATAAATACTTCCATCTGTCCAGCAGAACACACCTTTTCCTTCCATTAGATTGCCATTAACTTGTCCTTCATAAATATTTCCATTTTTAAACACAATTTTCCAAATACAAGGACAAGTTGTTGCACAGCTTCCATTGCTGCTATCTTCTTTAGTAACGCTATTATTGTCCGGTACGGATTGTGCCGAGTTAGAAAACTTTGTAGCTTTTTGTTTATTGGAGTCTTCATTATCGAAAAATAATTAATAGGATTTAAAAATGATAATTTTTAATAATTAATTTGGTATTAAAATTTCCAAAGTATCAACAATTTATGAGTTTTTACGTCAGATCTAATTAATAAATTATATCATCAGAATTTATTTGCTTTCTGAAAAGTAAACAAAATCAGTCAAAACATATGATGTTTATTTTCATATAACATTACTAGTAAGTCCATAAGTTTAGCCTTAACTTCTATTGCACTAGCTAGTATCTTCTTAGGCCTTACAAACCGCCTTAATTTAAAACTTTGTAATAAAACATAAAAAGATGGTAACAATAACTAGCTCTTTTAAATAATTTTTAGCTCAAAATTTACACATTAATTTTTACAGTCGATTGTTGGAGTAATTTTAAGACAGACAAGTTTTTACAAATAAAAATTCTTCTTTCTCAAGTTAAAAAACGGTGGTAAATTTTAAAAATTTAATATAAACCTTCTCTAATACAGTATTTTTTAAGTTTAAATATCTCTTGCACCACACCTAAAATGAAATATTAGGCAACAATCAGTTATTGAAAGCAGTAAGATCTAAGATAATATGTATTAAAAAGTACTTTTTGTTCTACTTCATGTATCTATGCTTTTTATGAATTTTGTATTCTAATCTGTTTTCTTTTGTTTAAATAAAAACAATGACTTTCAATGTCTTTTTTAAATGTTGTCCGGTTTTTAAGCAAATCTGGCATCCTTACTGTTAGTGCTGTTAAACTAACCAGAACTACACTGCAATTGGTCATTATTTGGTAAATTTTAAATCGATATTACTATAAAATAAAATTCAATAACAAAATGCGGTTCAACTATTTAGTAGAATAACTTTTTTGCAAAAAGATGGATATTACAATATGCTTAAAGTTTTTCTTCTTTTTATTTTACAGGGTGTAAAAGGTAGTTGCGTAGTGTAAGCAAAAACAGGCGTAGGCGAAGTCGTGTAGATAAGGCTCCTTTTATAAATGAAGATAGCAAAAAAAAGTTAAGGACAAGAAATAAAGTGCCACACGTACACATAAATACTGGGGTAGGCAAACATGTACCTGCGAGCCCTCTTTATTGAAAAATTAAAGCAAACACAAGCAAAAACATGGTCCTCCAATAAACTACATCATTATACTTCAATTACGCTTGCTACTGTTTATCCTGCACAAAACTATAACATAACTGTTAGTCTAAGATTCGAATAGGAAGCGACCTTCACCATCTGTTTACCGGATAGAAACTGTTTTATATTTAAGATAGTATTTAAACAAAGGTATTGCCATGGAGTTGCCTACAACAAATAGGTCTAGGCTATGACCTAGGCCTCCTTAGCTATGACCAATTAAAAAAGTAAGTTTTAATGTTTTTGAGTGACCCTGTATAATGTCAGTTTTTATTTTTTTATTGTACATGACACAAATACAAATATATTAGTACATTTTGTTTCTTTGATTTTATAAATAAAGCTGTGGTAAATTTTGATTAATAACTAGCATACATACGTATAGGGGTTGCCATTATGCAACGTGTGTCAAAAATTATTTATTTATTTTTTAAATTAAATACCTACGGCATAGACCTAATTTTTGAGGCAACCCTATAACGATACCTTTGTTTAAACACTATCTTTAACATAAAACAGTTTTTATCCGGTAAACAGATGGGTGAAGGTCGTCTCCTATTCGGATCTCGTGCTATGTGTCTATGTCATACATTTTATACCTTTAACTGCAAGACCTCCTAGCCGCGAGGCATCCTAGGCTCAAGGCCGCGGGCAACCCCTACACCACCTACGCCATTTTTACATTACAAAAATAATATATTTTTTAATTATACAGTTTAATTCAGCAGACAATCCAAAAAAAACGCAAGTTTCTCAGATTTTTGATCACTGCTTTATTTTTCACAATACCAGGGGTCCGACTAACGGAGGTTACGAATTTGAGGGGCAATATTAGAATCTCTAAAACGGTAAGAGATACAGGGTTGGTTAAATAGGAGCAAAGTTGTGCATTTTTATGCTTAACAATATTCTTTTGTAAAAATTAAAAAAATTGCGACCTTTCCGGAATTAACCGAGAAAAACCGAAATTTTGCGAAATAAATTTTATTTAAGGAGATATTTTAAACTAAACGACACATCATTGTTGCCCCTATTTCTGTCCTTTATTATAATATAAATAAATTTAATATCCGACAATAATGTGACAAGTTCCTAGTAATTATATTTTCGAAAGCCCCTCTTTACAGAGATATGGGTCCATTTCTGCGCATTTGAGAAGTAATATTTTGAATAACTACTACAACTCCTGATTCAATTTTCTAAATGTTGTCCAAAGGGGCAGGTCTTGGGACCTTGCAGGCCACGGGTTGTTCGAGAATCTTCCTATCCAGCGATTTGAAAATACCACATTTAGGCACGTTCTTACCTCTGCAGTCGAATGAGCAGGTGCACCGTCTTGCTATAAAAATAGGTTGGCTCTTACTTGTAGTGGAAGATTGTCCAAATAATCTGACAACAATGTTGTAGCATTTCTAAATATCTTGCAGAATTTAATGTCTGTCTGAAAAACACTGGTCCCACAATTTTGCCATTTAAAATTCCGCACCAGACGTTTACTTTACTTTGCTCGACACTAAATTTTAAAATGTGAGTTTTTGTTTGCCTACCATCTATAATTTTAAGAACTGACTGTACCATTTAATGTAAAAATTAACCCGTCAGAATAAAAAAATCTCGAATAGTAGGGGTTCTTTTCTAATTTACCTTGAAACCAAAAAGAATAGTCTCTTTAAGGGTATGGATAAATATGGGTTTGTTGGGCCTAATTTTTTTTTTTTTTTGTAAGCATTGGAACTTTCAGAAACATTAAGATTTTCTTTTCTTTTTGATAATGGTATTTTTGGTTCCTCCACAGCGGACAGAACAATTATTATTACTGTATTTTCATCGCCAATAACTTTTCCACTGTGCGCTACTTTTTATTTATTTTTAACTTATTCCGTTTCCTTAAACCTTCTCACAATTTTGCACACAGTTAAATTGTTCCCTGGGTGCCCGTTGAAATAATTGCTGTTTCCTTACAATTATTATGGTTGTCACCATACATATATTAATATAATCTCAATTTTAGTTGTGGGGGCAGTATTGAATGTTATACAATATTATGGATCACTGACAAAAGAGAAAACTAATAATAACATAAAATAATATTGTTTATTTTTCAATTGCCCCCAAAGCCAACTTTTAAAAATGCGGTATTTCTTCCGCTGATTCCTGCTGTGCCAGAGACGCTTTGTTTTTGAATTTTTAATTAGAATAATTTTGGGTTAAGGCTTTAATTTACGTTTTAAGTTATTTTTAATATTCAAGTTATTGTTTAATACATTTATTCAAATTTAACCACTTTTTTCTATTTGGACGCAAAAATATAAGTATTTCTTAGAACTTATTTTTATTAAGTTACTTTCTGGTTTGTTGTTAATTGAAACTGAAGTTTTACATTACATACCTATTATATCCAATAGAAAGTTGAAAGTGCATCGTTTTCATTCGAATACAGGGTAGCTACATATTTGACACCTACTTTTATTTTAAGATACTTTTTTAAAATAATATTTGGATGTATTCTAAGAAATAAAGGTACTGTACTCCTGAACCATTTTCATATTTTTGTATCTCCCCGGTATACTAATAAAGATATTTCAATTTTGGCAGTTGAATCTGTCGTTTGAGAAACAACACATGTCATATTTTCGGCCATTTTGATATTATGCTGATAATTCCATATTTAAATACATTGAATCATACAAAAACATCACTTATCAGTAGATATGCTATACCGTTTCTAACATAATAAGGGTAGTTTTTCCCATGTATTTCTTATGGGAGAAATTTAAGGTTCGATCTGCAATTTTATGACCATCCCAACCCCTAACGCAAAATTAGAATTTTTCATGCCCTAAGTCACCACGTGCTAGATAGCGGTAGTTTTCGTAACCATCGATGACGTCATCACCTAAACTCAAAATTGAAACGACCTATAAATTAAAAAAGTCTCGCCTGCGCCAGGATTGGAACTCGAACCACCTGCGTGAGAACCCAACGCCATATACCACTAGACTATTGGGGGATCTGATAATTAATGTTAAACGGGGATCCAATTGAATCTTATAATTACGTAACATAATAAATTTAAAAAAGTCCAAACGCAGATGCCAGGACTCGAACCGTGGACCTTTGGATCAGTTGTTCATCGCCATAACCATGTCGCCACAAGAGCTATTAAAATAGAACTGTTAAACAATGTGAAGTAGGTGGTGGTGGTATATTTAATCAGCAGTTAGCTTATACATTTACGTTTATGCGTCTAATTGTCAACATAACCTCACTGTTAGATATAATTGTTAACATAACCCCGTCCTCCGGAGGAGCTTATTATCTCAAGATCTCTGACGTCATTGAATATTTAGGAATCTTGCGCAACTCCATATTTAGGGCGTGGTCCCTACTATCTGTCAAACCATAAATGTCATCTGTCAAATGCCAAATGTCACTTGTCACCTGTCATATGTCAAAAATCACGTGACTTAGAAAATGGCCGCCATGCGTAGGATACTTGCGCTATGGTCGTACCGTTCGGGCGCTATCGACTAAAATCGTAATTTAACCCCGATGATGAATCATCAGCGCGTGGTTTAAATTTTTTAAATATAGTATTACGTCATACCTATCGAATAGCGAAAACCGCATGACGCCATCTTTAGCCATAAAGGCGTTACAGCTGTTTAAAAATAGTTGAGAGATATCAACCAGCGATTAGAACGGTAACCCGATAGAAAATTAATCATTGCTGCCTTATTAGTAGACTTAGAAGAATGAAACTTGGTAAAAGGATAGTCGACGACGTTTTGCCAATGATTTCAAGGTCAAACTTGTCAAACGTCAAACCTGTCAGGGTCTTACGCATGCGTTAAAAACAGCGCCTGTCAGCTGTCACCTGTCACCTGTCATATCTCGCAAATCACGTGTTGTCTGCTTACGTGTATGAGATAAGGCATTACGCATGCGCGAAAAATGATGTCAATATAACCTAGAAATAAGGCGTTGATTGAAATGACTGACTAAATTTATACGGATAAGCCTTCGGCCCCACGCCTAGGGCTCCGGGCCCCGCGTTTAGGGCTCTGGGCTTCACGTCTAAGCCCTGGGGACCCCACGTGCGGGGGATGTAGGTGACAGTTATAATAGCAGAAAAAATATATTTTTATTATTATCGGTAAAAATGAATTTAGCGGACGTAAAAACCGTAGTAAATGAAATAAAATAAACACCTGCCCACAGAAATACAAGCCATTATATTTAACTAATATATTTTTTAAATTTATTAGGTACAGAACAGCGATAAGTATCAACGTAGCGCATAAAAATGGTACGTATATCAATGTATTTATTATATGATAAAAAAGTTCAAAAAAAATATATATTTTGGTAATCTTGCATAACTTCCGCACCACAAACATCCAAATATGCGGTTCCTATAACAAAAAATTATTAGTACACGGATTTTCTAAAAAATAAAATACGTCACAAATGAAGGTACATCTGAAATTAAAATAACATTTTTTCCATTTTGTTTTGATTGAAACGATGACATGGTGCTAGCAGCTGAAAGGAAGCGATAAAAATTTTATGTATTTTATAAACAAAATATCTGTTGTGTGTGTGTGTGTGAAAAATGTATATTTATGTATTTAGCAAAATATCTGTTGAGTGATGCTTGTACGTGCAAAAATACATCAAAAAAACTTACATATTTGCAGGTGGAGGTAAATAGATTTCAAGTTCGGATATTAAAAACCATATTATTAGTAAAGAACAATACGGACCAATTAATATCAAAACCCAAAAATAGCTATGTATTTTCCATAGTCAGGGCGGCAAAAGGGCGATATATGGATTTTAAATTCTGATACTTAATTGATACACTGGCAAAAAAAACAATATACCAAATAAGTACCAAAGAACATAAAAATCCGAACTGCATTTTCTCTCACGTTTTTACGGGGCTTGAGACCCTCAAAAATAACAAACGCGGAACATTTAACCCATTTATTATTTTTGGCACGTTTAAAAATGCATAATTAATCACCCTTAATTATGAAAGAGATGCGTCTGGGGCAGCATACGGACCAATTAATATCAAAACCTAAAACTCATATTTTCTTATTATGACGTAGTAGATTTTTAAATTTATGCACTAAATGACTGCATTAGTTAAAAATACAATGCATCCAATTAGTACATGGCTCCAAAAATCAAAGACACATTTAAAAAAAAATACAATATTTACAAATATAATAGCTTTTATAGTTTAGGCGATTTTTCTCTGGTTAAAGGATGGTGATTTTCAGATTTTAAGTTCCGGAACTAATTTGTCGTATTAGTAAAAACACAATGCGCCAAATTAGGACCAGTGAAATTAAAAATCCGAATGAGAAAATATGAGTTTTAGGTTTTGATATTAATTGGTCCGTATGCTGCCCCAGACGCATCTCTTTCATAATTAAGAGTGATTAATTATGCATTTTTAAACGTGCCAAAAATAATAAATGGGTTAAATGTTCCGCGTTTGTTATTTTTGAGGGTCTCAAGCCCCCGTAAAAACGTGAGAGAAAATGCAGTTCGGATTTTTATGTTCTTTGGTACTTATTTGGTATATTGTTTTTTTTTGCCAGTGTATCAATTAAGTATCAGAATTTAAAATCCATATATCGCCCTTTTGCCGCCCTGACTATGGAAAATACATAGCTATTTTTGGGTTTTGATATTATTTGGTCCGTATTGTTCTTTACTAATAATATGGTTTTTAATATCCGAACTTGAAATCTATTTACCTCCACCTGCAAATATGTAAGTTTTTTTGATGTATTTTTGCACGTACAAGCATCACTCAACAGATATTTTGCTAAATACATAAATATACATTTTTCCTACGACCACTTGTGAAAATAGCAAATAGCACACTGATTTCATGCATAGAAAATGCGTTATATCACACTAGTGTTGCAAAGTACTTTACAGCACTAGTGTTGCAAAGTACTTTACAACACTGGTGTGATACATATTATGATGTCATTCTAAAAACTGCTATTGGTTTTGCAAGTGACATATTTATTGTAGTGACAGTAAAAAAACTTTTATTTACCTTAAACGGTAGAACCCAAATTAGCGAAAATCATCTTATTTTATATTTATTAAAATTTACGAAAAAATAAAAACATAAACAAAAATAGACATGACATAACCACAAAAACTTTCACTGACTGGCACAGTGTTGTGCATTTACAATTTTTATATTTATTATATTTTGTATTATAACGTATAGTTGGTTGCCTAAGCATGATTGTCATAAATTAATAAATCTAGTGACTCAGGCATTCGACTATTGGCGCGGTGATTAGCCGTGGTGGTACAGTTCTGTTAAGATGGCTAAATTGTACTTTTGTGTATTTTTGAATAGTTTACTTTTATGAAATATAGTTCTTAAAAGTTCATTAATGGCTTTTTATTGTTAGCACAACAATAATACATATTTTTTCTTAAAAATAT
>JACEGR010008549.1:0-35608 GCA_014170235.1 Listronotus bonariensis | reverse complement strand
ATAATTTTTCCTACGACCACTTGTGAAAATAGCAAATAGCACACTGATTTCATGCATAGAAAATGCTTTTTATTTACCTTAAACGGTAGAACCCAAATTAGCGAAAATCATCTTATTTTATATTTATTAAAATTTACGAAAAAATAAAAACATAAACAAAAATAGATATAACCACAAAAACAACTTTCACTGACTGGCACAGTGTTGTCAGGTAAGTAGATCAAATTAAAAATCTCCCTTCTACCTTTGAGCACGTACTTAATAGAGGCAGCCTTGCTGCTTGACCGTTCGACCTAAAGCGCCAGAGAAAAAAAGCCTATAGATCAAATTCCTTCCTCTCTTTCTTCGTGTACTCAAACAACTAGTTAAATCTTTTTTTTAATCCCTAATTAAACCTAAGGCTAATACACACTTTATGAATCCACTTTCTTTTATCCATTCATAAATAGAATCAGACCCTTCCGACGTTGCCAAATGCTTTCCATATTTTGCATGGTAACTGACGTTTGGTAGTCGTTTTTTCCTTACTTTTAGGACTTTAGGTTATGCATTTACAATTTTCATATTTTTTCTTAAAAATATGAAGAAAAAACTGTTATTTTTACTTAATTTTATATGTGATGTTCAGTTTCATTAACTAGTTTTACCAATTTTACCCCACCCAGCACCCCTTTTCACTCCCCGGTCCCGTAAGTTTATTTACTGATATTTTTTAAAAAACGGAATATTTTGGATATGCACCACTTACGTTTTATTTAGAAGAGTGTCTAAAATATGTAAGAATCGACAATTTTTAAAAAACACTTATAATAACAGAAGACCGTATTAAACTATTAGCGTTATTACCTAACAAAACCATACAATTTTTATTAAGTGAGGGCCTTTTTAAATTCCAAAATGATAAAAGTTATATAATGCTTCTAGGTAGGTGATTTTCGATGTAAAAATATTGTCAAAACAGTATAATATAGCAGTGAGGAAAAGTATATATCACACTAGTGTTGCAAAGTAAATATCACCCTAGTGTTGCAAAGTTCTCAATTGTTTTTTATTTTTTCTGAACAGACAAACTTTAATTTATTTATTTTTTGGTGAATAATTTGTGGTCGTAGGAAAAATAGTGTACAGTACTCGTGTGAAAATGACTTTCTTACACTCGTGGGTTTGTCGCACTCGGCTAACGCCTCGTGCTACAATATTCCCACTCGTGTGAAATTAGTCATTTTCCACACTTGTAATGTAATATACTATTATCATACGCTTGCAAATAAATAACTAAGAAACAGTAGCGGCTCGTCAGAGGAGGCAACCATAAATGCGGCAATACACAATTTTTGTTTGCATTAATGCAAATATTACGTATTTCTTTTAATGGATGCGGTACCTCAAAAAATTACCGGCATTTTCTGTGTGTTTATAGTCTTTATTACTTTAGCCTCCTCAGCTCTCCAGCAGTGGCACGAGCTGCCACTGCTAAGAAAAAGAAAACCGAGAGCTCTGGAATATTCCTTTGGTGACAGATCCGACACAGTAGACCTGTTTAACTATTTTGTAGTTAAATGAATAAACTTACAAGGATAAGAAGACAAGACGCTCACTCTATGTGCATTTCCTGTTTTCAACTTTACCTTAGGTAATACTAAAAAGCGTCCTCTAAATGCTAAAAAGCCAAACGGTGTTCGAAAACAGAAAATTATTTATTTTTGTCTTACTTTGTATTTGCTGAATCTGAACAGTTCGAGAAATAGATGTTACATCGGAGAGTTGTAAGTGCTGTGTACGAAAATCGATGATATAACGAAGATGGATAAATAAATATTTGTGAAAAAGGGATTTTTAAGAAATATTTTTTTGACATTTCATTTTTTAAAGTATATGTTCGATGAAGTCTATATGTATATTTTCTGTCTGTTTTTTATTTTGTGTATTTTTTTATTTAAACTGGGTGTCAATACATCTATTAGGCAACCAATAACTTTTAGAGATTTTGACAGCATAAAAGTTAAACATGCACACAGCAATCGCAGATGTCCAATTATGTTTTGTTAAACTTTTACCGTTTATTTGCTAAAATTATTTCACCAGTTTAACTTGTAAATTTGAGTGTTTACTTTGTAACAACAATGAAAAGAAAAGTGGAGATATTTGAGAACGTTAAGAGGACACCATCAAATATGCTCTGTCAGACAGTTTATCAATCCATATTTTCATCAAATTAAATCAAATTCTTTAAAACTTATTACACATATTAAAAATTAAACAATATGGAGATAAGTGGTGTTCAACTGACTCCATACACGCCCTCTAATTTAATGCGGGTTTCTATATATATTTCCACAGGTTTAAAGATGCTTTTGACATTGACTCATCACCTGATCGCCACGTCACTTGTCTACTAATTCAGTTCGCGCCTTGCCTGAAAGTCTAACAGCCAGTGGATGGCAGGCCATCTGTATTTTACTAAAGCTCATATTATGCTCAATGACTCTCCTATACCTACCTTACATAGGATGGGGCTTCACCAAGACGAGCGGGGGTAACTATGAAGATGACTTCTTGAAAATGAAAAAAATCAAAAAGTCTGCCGCGATATAACAAGCACTTAAATCGTCTGCCAATATATTATTAGTCACATTAAATACTATATTTGTATACTCTTTAATGTGTCCAAACGGCAGCTTTGGTAAAATACTGCCGAAATTGGTCAAATTTAGGTACCTAACTTCAGCAACAAAGTTGGCCAACATTTGTAGATACAAGTGTTTCGCGTCCACACTAGTTTTAAAGCTCGTACAAACCTGCCGAAGTATTCCATATTAAATGAAAAACAGGCGACTTGCCGATTCATTGGATGAAAACGCCTATCGATGTTGCCATGGCGTTTGCAACAAGTCGGCCGACCGATGTGCAGCATTCCAACCAAATGTTTTCGCCGATTGTATCCAAGTCTGTACGTGGCCTAAGACATTAAAATGAGACCTGGTATGGGTAAATTATATAGAAAGAACAGTAATAGATTCGTTGACACCCAGTACGGTTGGTACCGTTAGTTTTACTATTAGTTTTAAATATCTTATTACTGTTTTTATTTTTAACATAAAAATTGAAGCATATATTGTTTAACACATTATCTTTTTTAAGGTTTAGTTAACATTTTTTTTTATTTTTAGGTAAGTCTAACAACTCTATAACAGTTTTTTATTGAAGGTAAGTTTGGAAATAGTTTTTTTTAACCTAATAAGATAACGATATAAACTTATATTATAAACATATCGTGCCAGGTCAGTGCAGGTAATTAAATTTAAGTGCTTAAGCACTAGTAGGTAGGGATTAGACAAAGAATCCCTACATCGGAACTTTTTCCAAAGAATAAGGCATCCATTTTACTGAAGACCACCCATTGGCAAACATAACCCCTTGTAATAAAATTTTGAACTAGCACGATGTGTAGACATACAGGGTGTTCATTTAAAACTTTCCACTCAAGTTATCTTCGAAACGAGACAGATTTGAGAAAATCGCCGAAACACGTCAATATATTTATTGAAGGGGAACGTTTTTTACAAAAATTGACGGCGCCCCTTTAACCCCTTAACCACCAGGGCCACCACCCCAAAATTCTTAAATGAGAAGGCGGGTCGAGTGATACATCGTGCTTTATAACCCTAGAATATGAAGTCAATATCTTCACCTATTACAAAATGGCGGTACTTTAAAATTACCTAAATACCTGATTTGGATGGTCATATTTCCGAAACTAATAAAGTTAGATGTACTGAATGTGGTATTTTCTTAAAGCTCATTTAAAGTTCTTTTTAATGGTAAAATAATATACGGGGTTCTTAAATAAAAAAATATGTACTTTTTCTTCTACCCTGTATATCACTACCAGTATCACCATTAAAAAGACCTTTAAAAGAGCTTTAAGAAAACCCCACATTAGGTCTATCTAACTTTATTAGTTTCGAAATATAGCCATCCAAATTAGGTATTTAGGTAATTTTTAAAGTACCGCCATTTTGTAATAGGTGAAGATATTGACTTCATATTTTAGGATTATAAAGAACTCGTCAGGAGCGTGATGTATCACTCGACCCGCCTTCTCATTTAAGAATTTTGGTGTGGTGTCCCTTGTGGTTAAGGGGTTAAAGGGGCGCAGTCCAATTTTTTGTAAAAACGTTCCCCCTCAATAAATATCTTGACGTGTTTCGGCGATTTTCTCAAATCTGTCTCGTTTCGAAGATAACTTGAGTGGAAACTTTTTAAATGAACACCCTGTATATAAAGTTACCAAAACTTAAAAATCGTTACATTTAACCATGTAAAACTATTTTTGAAAAAGTACAGTTTTTTATTTTGATCTTATAACGTAATGTTTTTTTAGTCATTTATAATTTTTATTAGACAAAAGCTATATTGTTGAATTTTAAAACTGCAAGCTATTTTTTGTTCAAATTTAACGTTGTTCTGACGTTATTTTAGCTAAAGCTAATATAGGGCAAATGTATCACTTAAGTATCATCGTTCCCTCATAAATTTTAAGCGGGTCAAAATGGCGTCATGTGACAGTTATAACGTCCTACGACAACAGCAGGTCTTTCACTTTTGAAGGGTGGGTGACACATTCGTTAATATGGAGTGAGAAATTATATTGAGTTTTATAAGTGATCTTAATTTATGGGTTTATGTATATTTTTTAACAGATATTTTTTTATATAACTTACCTTCATACTAAAAAAATAATTTCATGTTTTTATACACCCTGCACGCAGGTTTAAAGTGCGGTTTTTATTTTTTTGCTCTTACAAAATAACTACCTTACTTAAATTTCTCGCCAGTACAAAAGATGCCACGGCCTCATCTCTTCTGTCTCACTTTCAATTATTCTCCTTTTGTTGCTCGCACACGATGTCAACGACGCGTTTAGACAGCGATAGTTGATTGCCGTCTTGATTTGTATGACGCTTGTAGCATCTTTGTAACTGGTTTTTAGTCTAGCAATTTTTCTACAGGAAAGACCTTAAGTCCGTACCCACCTTTTAAAATCCTAACGGTTTGGTATTGTAATGCAATTTGAAACGATGGTATACAGGGTGTTTCCTTATGCGGTTAGAAAATTTAAAGGCGTATTCCTGAGCCATTTTTATTAAAAAATTAATTAAGCTTTTGAAAAACTTAAAATGTCTAAAACAATTTTATTTAGTAAAATTTGTTAGACTAAATAGAAGCGTTGTTTATAAAAATATTTGTTGTTTTTACATAATTGCTAATAAAAGTTAAACACCTCATTTTCAAAAGAAAAAATGTCCTAATGTTTCTTGTATGGCCCAGGAATATGCAGTTTAGTGGTTTGTATTTATTTTGCACGGCCCCTAGGCAGTTGCCTCCTTTGCCTAATGGATAATACGGCCCTAAACACACTGCTTAGTTTAGTTACTCCATAATTTTACTGGAAGCAAAATGCGATAGTATATAAAAAAATATATAGAAATACGATATGAGACTAAATCCAGTTTCATCATTAAATACCTTTTAAATGAAAAATTTAATCAAAAAGAGCATATTGATATTTTCGTAGAGCCTTGAATTTCGTACAAGAAATAGCTGTTGAAATATTTTTAGCCACATTTGATTTTGTGAAAAAAAGTTGCAAAAAGTGCAAAATCCCATGTTATTTAAATGGTAGATGTATTATGATTAAGACACGAGATAAAGTGAATTTTAAGAGCTTGGTCTAAGTTTGATATTTTTTTGGTCATAACCTGAAAATTTAGTGGAAATTTAAGGAACAAAACCCAATTTGGGATATAATAAGACGCCCTAATAAAGAGTTTTTGGAAAATTAGCTTTTATCGTGAATTCTACATACTGCTTAAATTATTGACCTAACTTTAAGAACAGCCTATGTATCTTTTTTACCATTTTTTTGTGCCCATCACAATAAAAAAACAACACACATAATTTTTTTTTTTAAAGTTTAATACACATTTTATTGTTCTCATTATCATTATCATTATATATAATAAAACTAAGTTGATAAAATGTGCGTGCCGATAAAACTTAAAAAGGAGTCCCGATACGATAAAGGGACTTTTATAGTGTGATGGCCCTTTATCCCCCTCGAACAAGAAAGTTCCCGTTTTACCCTAAAGGGCGTATTTTTAAAGATATAAGGACTCTTCCAATCCTTCAACTTGGAAATTAAGTGTAGTGGCGCCATCTGTTGTCGAGTATTTAAACTTAATTCAGAACAACGGTTATTTGGGTCTCATATCAACTCCCGAGCGAAGCCGGGAATCATAGCTAGTAAATAATAAAACTAAGTTGATAAAATGTGCGTGCCGATAAAACTTAAAAGGAGTCCCGATACGACAAAGGTACTTATATGTGATAGCCCTTCATCCCCCTCGATCAAGAAAGTTCCCGTTTTAACCTAAAAGGCGTATTTTTAAAGATATAAGAGCTTTTTCAACCCTTTAACTTAGAAATGAATCTGTTGTCGAGTATTTAAACTTTGTAAGTTGTGAAAAATAAAATATTCCTAAAACTTTTCCGAATATCCTAGAGCTTCTAAATATATAAGAGCCCGCCGAGGCCGGTGTCGTCCGCCAGAGATATTTCGAATGTTGATTGTTTAATTGAAAGCTAATTTTCGGAAATACTGAACCGATGATGAAAATTCTTTCACAATTAGAAAACTACACTATGCAGGAATACTATAGGCTATATTTTATTATGATTGAAAAAAGTTCAGAGAAAATATAATTAACGCCCAACGAAGTGGGCACGGTTGGCTAGTTATATATAATATTTCTTTTAAACCGAACTCAAAATGTGTTTTTGTTCCGTAATATTATTGAATCAAACTAAAACCAAAATATCCATTTATCTCGAAAGAGTAGAGGCCAAATGTAAATATACTTTAGAACCCAATACGTCCTGAATTTTTTAAAATTAAAACCATCGATAAATTTTACCTCAACGGTGTGGATTTTATTCTTTTGGTTTGCTCGGGACAAAAGAAAAAGTATCTAGGTGTTCGTGTACGTAGACTTGCAATAAATTCTACCTAAAGCTGAAGTAAATTATGTTCAACTTTTGTTTTTGGCCCCTACAAATGGCGACGCTTCGAGTAATGAAGGTTCGAAGGAAAATAAAAGTTTGAAAATATGGCTGTTTTATAGCCTAAAACTTTTAGTCCTTTTATTTTTTATGACACTTTTTCTTTTGCAAACGTAATATAAGTCGTAAAAGTATTTTAGTGTCCTACTAGTATTTATTAATTTTGTCTAAAAAATTTCTTTGGTATGTTGCTTTTTAGGACTGACCATTTTGCAGTGGCGGATTTTTAAAATCTGTTATGTTTTTTCTTTTATTTTTACATACTTCAGTCTTTCATGTTTTGCAAAACTTATTTATACATAGTAATAGAGTATTAAATAGTTAAGATTTATTTGCTTTTGGTTTGATTGGACCCAACAAATGAAATACCATCTATAGCACTTAGAACCAATCAAATTACATGTGCTTGTACTTTTTCCTGTAGTCTGCAAAACACACTGTACGCCTTATACCGGGTAATGAATCGCCGGGCGGCACATAGGAAATCCCATGTAATTTTTAATGGGGTCAATTATTGTCTCCCTAATTATTTTAGAGAAAAATTCTATTGAAGTTTATTGAAGAGCATGCAAATCTACGTCTATGGTAAAACTTTAGATTTTTCGGTTAACCCGTTTGCTAGTTAGATGCTAATATATTTTTAAAAATTGTTACATTATTATCGCCTCATATTTATGAACAACAATAAAAATACCAGTTAGCATGACATAACGTTGTCATTTTAAAATTTAGTGCTTTATTATTATCAAAAAATCGTACAGTGAAAAGATTAATGTTGTATTTATACCAACGAATTAAGTTAAGTTAAACTAAACTAGAGTAACAAATTTCTAAGAACTTATGACATTTATAATATTTACATGCTTCAATAAATTATTAATAATATTACAATAATTAATATGTTGGAAATAAACTTAGGATTTTAAGAAAATTTCAAATATTCCTCCATTCACTGCTAGACAATAACCCAGCCGTTCATAAAATTGTCTTCTTACATTGGCTAACTGGTAAATTGAAATTTTATTGCATTCTGCAGAAATACCATTTTTAACTCATCTAGATTAGAGTAATTTTTATCCTTGTATATCACAAATGACAACGTTATGTCACGCTAACTGGTATTTTTATTGTTGTTCATAAATATGAGGCGATAATAATGTAACAATTTTTGGAAATATATTAGCATTTAACTAGCAAACGGGTTAACCGAAAAATCTTAAGTTTTTACCATGGACGTAGATTTGCATGCTCCGCAATAAACTTCAATAGAATTTTTCTCCAAAATAATTAGGGGAGACAATAATTGACCCCATTAAAATTACATGGATTTAACAATAATGTAACAATTTTTAAAAATATATTAGAATCTAACTAGCAGGCGGGTTAACCAAAAATCTAAAGTTTTTACCATGAACGTAGATTTGCATGCTCTTCAATAAACTTCAATAGAATTTTTCTCTAAAATAATTAGGAGAGCCAATAATTGACCCCATTAAAAATTACATGGGATTTTCTATGTCCCGCCCGGCGATGCATCACCCGGTATGTTACCAAATATATCCCAGTCATTTGCCAAACAAGGACCACGGTTAATGCCATTTTCCTAGGTAAATGGCTTTTAAATAAAAACTGTTTTAATGTACCCATTTGCCCAGGCAGAATGCATTTGCCTAGACAAAAGCCATTTTCCTAAAATAACCATTTGACTGCGACATATGCACCAGCTACGAAATAAAACGCAGCCAGCTCGAAGAAGTAATAGTATTATTATGGTTTTTAATGTATTTTTTCTTAGAGATGGTTGCAACCCCTTAACATTTTTTACAACATAGATTCAAGGGCTTTCGGTTGAAATTATTTTATAAAACCCTAATTATAAAAAAGTTCTAAACGAGGCTGCCAGACGTTAACTGATCCCTTGAACGCCTTTCAAAAAAACAAAACATTAATTAATGTAAAAATTGAACCTAGAAGCTAATTTTATTTGAACCTTCCGGTGTAGTAATGTCTTTAATTTATCCGCATTATTCACTTTCTATGCATACCAGCAACATAAAATAATGATAATTAATATTTTTAAGCAAATTATTATTTTTTAACATTACGAAGATATATTCTGCTTTTGCAATAATATAATAAAACTTACACATTACTTTAAATGAAATATGTTTTTTTTTTCACCCTTACGGGGTCATCCCACCCAGGTCCGACGACCGCCCCCTAGGTGGTGCACTGCAGCCTGAAGGCTTATTGTACCTTGACTCCTACTCCTTCTCATTCACACAACCATTCATTCCTTAACTTGGATGGTTGTTGCTCGGTCCGCATCCCCGAGCAGAGAACACCGTGTGCCGCTGCCCGAAACACCGCTGTCGCCGGACACCCATCCAAATTATGGGCGCGCATTTCACTGCTTAACTCCGGTGATCGACGCTCGCCGATACAACCGAAGCCGCCACAAGTGCGCCATGAAATATGTTAATAATATATGTATTTTTTTTTAATATAAAGTAATTTATTTTATTTAGTCTATATAAACATTTAAAAAGTTAAACTTACTCAGATATGCTTGAAACCCCAAACATTTTTTACAACATAGGTTTAAGGGCTTTCGGTTAAAATTATTTAATAATGGTCTAATTATTAAAAAAAAAGTTCTTTATGAGGCTGCCAGACGTGAACTGATCCCTTAGACGCCCCTTAAAAAATATTCAACAAACGTTGAAGGTAAATCCAGAAGTAATTTTATTTGCACCACTCGTTACAGTAATTTATTTTATTTATCCACATTATCCACTTTTCATGCATACCAGTAACATAAAAGAATAATTATGGCGAAAAAAGCGTTACATTTTAAATACCTTACGCCCACAAATTTAACTGCGCCATAGCCGTTAGGACAATTTAAAACTTCAAAGAATTTTTCTACAATGCACTTATTCGCTTTTATTAAGGAGATATAAAATAAAGAATTTTTCCGACAATAAAATTTAAGAAGATAAAGAGAATTAACGAGGGAAAATTCTTTAGAATTGTGCCACTTGCTAAACTTGTAAAAGAATATGTTGTCGCTATTATTTGGTGCGGTTAACCCAAGAACAGCGTTATTAAAAAGATATTTACTACAAAGGAGTAGTGTACTTGCTTGTTCTTTATTATAAAATATGTTTTACAAGAAGATAAAACATTTTATTAAGGGTTTATAAAATGAAAAATGGCTAATGGAAAATGTTTAAATGGGCTTAAAAAAATCTTATTACTACCATAATGTAGCTTTTTTATTATTTTTATTAGACTTTGGCTTATGACGTTCGATTTTAACCTATTTAACCCTTAACCACAGAGGTGCTGTTTCTGAAACGTAACCACAGACTACTCAAGGAAAATAAACTTTTTAATAAGGAGCGCTCGATCCCATTTAAGCCTATGTTCGCTAAATTTTGTGACGTAATCTTTTCCCGTAATTTTTTGTTTACAATCGTACTGGAAGGTTTTGGTGATATTTTTTGGTTTTTAGTCATTGGACTTTAATATATGTTTAGTTTTTACTGTTTATAGTAAAATTGAATAGTTATTGGTACTGCAGTTACAGAGAATTTTAAAACCTGTAAACAGGGGTCACTGACCTTTGGATATTTTTTTACAGGGAATTTACATTTAAATCGTTAATAAGGGTAAGATACAATTTTTTTATGTTTTTTTAGTGACTTTATTTTATGGTATGCAAGTATTGGTTTATTTTGTCAGATAAAAAATATTATGGCAAAAAGGTGACGTCACAAACATAACCTATATTTTCGGACAAATATAAAAAATTGAGCGCTCCTTATTAAAAAGTTTATCTTCCTTGCAGACTACCGGTCTTTTGATCGGTTGTCTTTTTTACTACAAGAACTTTTTATTAATAATGTATAGGGATTAGTTTTAAAATATTTTTAATTTGCATTTAATACAGTTTTAAATATTTTTCATTAAAACGACAATAGATATTGTTAAAATTATTTTAATTTTCACATTTTTGTCATATGCACCAATAAACATTTATAGACATAAGAGGAAAAACTACAGCACGTCATTTTTAATTACATAAAAAAACAAACAAGTCTAAACAAAATACATAAAAAATGTATTATAAATATGGTTTATAAGAATTTTTGTTCTGGTATGTTGTAACGTGAGTATATTCTTAGGAATTTAAGAACCCTATTTACCATCTGTAGCAACTTTTATTATTTCAAAAGTTGTCATCGCATAATATTTTTTTCTTTTTAATGTCATCTTCACTTTTTTGTCTTATTCGTTGACCTCAATCTGTAAGTCAGTACATTGATCCGATAGTATATAGTCGATATCTTATTCGATATTGCTACCGTCAGAACCCACGTCTTTGCCTATTTGGGAAAAGTTCTTCTAATATTTTTACAATTTTGTAGGCCTTAGCCATACGCAATTTATACACATAAAAAAAATATATTTCAAAATTGGTACGTAACCACAGACTACCGGTAAATTTCTGCGGTGCCGTAATTCAAACCTCCATATTTTGCTTGCTTTAAGACATGCACTTTTTATGACCAGGATAATAGTATGAAACCAAGTGCCAGACAGGCACATAAACGCATATAATCGCAAATTATAGTGATGCCAAGATCTTGACAATTCGGAAAGCCCCGCCGGTCAAAATGGCCAGATCTCTGTCGTTAAGGGTAAAAGTTTATATTAGCAATTTTGTAATAAAAAATATATATATTTTTTTTAAATTACATCAGTAAAAGTAAAACATTTCATGCATGTTTTACATTCAGTAAAAATTAAACATTTTATGCATGTTTTACATACTATATTTTTTCTACGATGGCATAACTCCATAATTCTTATTAAATCTGCAAGAGTAATACGTCTTAATTTAAGTAAGACATAAACTACAAGAAGTAATAGCGGAACTTATAAAAACTTCAACTTTTGTTTAGTTAATCGCTTTTGCTTACTGTTACGTTGCATAAATTTATATTAAAATAAATCCATTGAAAAAGAAAATCATAAATCAACGTGTAAAAATAGGCGTCAAAATATTTAAAAAAACACACACTTAATGTAGTTTATTAAACAAAAAGTACTTTATTTTTATAAAAAAGAATAAAAACAGCAGCATATTTTTAGCATTCGTAGAAAATATACATCAACCCCCATTTCCGAGGCACAAACAACCCATACATACGCAATTCACTATATTAAAGTTTTTCCTTAAAAGTTTCCTAAATATGATTACTTTTTTATGGCTTACTTTTCTTTAAATAACAATAAAAAGTGACTTAATATAAAATATCTTACAAACGGCTAAAAATAAATACAAAGTAGGATACGTTTTTGAGATAATTTTTTGGCCATTTTAAAACCAAAAACATATAGAGGATGTTCCGATCAAAATTTAAAAAAATTATAATAAATAAAACGTGCATCTTATTTAAAAATAAAAAGCAGCTGTAAAAATGTTTTTAGACAGTTAAAAACATTAATTCAATTTAAAAATGTAGGAATACTTAAAAAAACGCAAAACAAACACACTGTAGCGACTAAATAACTTAAGATAGCGAATTGAGGATTTTATCAGTAAGTTAAAACTAAAATTTGCAGTGTGGTAACTTTTTATGTAAAACATACAGAAACATAAAATTTTTGTAGAAAGAGCCAAATTTGACTAGCCACATAAAATGTTTGTATTATAAAATCCTGACTGAAATACAAAAGTAAAATACTGTTTTTTGTTATTTGAAAGTTTATTTTAATGTAATATTATGTCGCGATTTAATATTCCGGTGTAAAATAAATCATTTAAAAGCTATCCACTACACTGAAATATTTACAAATAATGTTAAAACCTGTTAAAGTTTAATGGCATTTAAATATTAAATAAAATTTTATTTTAGTAGTTTATATATTATTTATTTTAAATGAAACGTAATTCAGTAACTGAAAAACGTCATATTTTTTTTATATTAAAACTTTTTTGATTTGAATTTTAAAATCATAATTTTCGAATTTTTAGTATTAAATTAAATTATCTATAATTTTTTGAATAGTTGTTAAGTTTATTATATTTAATTTGATAAATATTTCTATTTTTTTAAGTAATTAAATTTGTTTTCGTTTTTATAACTTTTTCCTACAAAAATTAACTTTTCCGCATCCATTTTAGTTCTGAAAGTGTCACTTTTCCGCACTACTGTTATGCACTAGTGCGGAAAAGTACAAAAATTATGAACCAAATATAAGCGAGTCGCAATGAAGGACTTTCATACAAATACCAACAATAATAATAAGTACAAGTGGGGTATTAGGTAGTATCGTGTTAAAATTAAAATAATAAAAAAAAATGTTTTTATTGTTTTCTTACGCTCGTAGGAAAAATAACGTTTATTTCTTTGACGTTGTTACTTGATTAATAAATGTGTGAAAAGAAAATGACACTAGTACATAGATAACCCACATTTAGATCCGCACTGGCAAGAAGCATTTTTAGGATTTTTACGACCTCGCGCAATAAACAACTTGTAAACAAACCGAGGGTGGACGAACATGCGCACTCAGAGAATATAACACCGGCACAACGTACCCTAGTCCGCGTTCTGACCGTAACGCTCATTAGCTACCGTACGTCGAACGGTAAACCCAGGCAAGGCGTCGGTAAGTTCTTTTCGATAATGCGGATAGTCTATTTGGCGCCAGGCGCGTTCACCCTCGATTTGCTTACGCACAAACACATTTTTTCACCCGTGAAAAGTAACTTTATTATACTATTTTATAACGAGGGTTTAATTTTGGGGTTCTGTATAAAGACAGAAAATTTAAAAAAATTATAAAATTAATTGCAAAAAAATTGCTGTTCTTCTTATGTTTTCAACCAATAAAACCTATTAATGTCGCCCAAAGATAAAAAAGTTATATCGTAATAGGAGGCACTAAGATGCAGAACAAAGCATATTCGTTAAAAGGAAACCGCAAAATTGATATTTTAATTTTACGTCAAATTTTTTAGCAATGAATAAATATTACTTATTTAAAGTATTTTTCCCAAAAACAGTAATTTAGCTGTGGCAGATTTTCTATGTATTAACGTAAGTTTTTAGTTTATTGTGGATATCTTAAGTAGTATTTTGTGACTCTTGTTTTATATTTTTAACACGCTTTTATTAACTTGGGTTGTAACTATCTATCTATCAATCTGGCTGCCTATGTAACGGAATCTTTGAGCCTAATTTTTAACCAACTTCCAGCTATTCGATTTCTTTGAAACTTTGCACACGTATTAAGGACCCATGACAATGCAATAATCTGCAAACAGTATCCCGTTATCTTGTTTTTGATCGCCAGGAAAAAAATTCCATTATATTATAAAAACAACACCTAGGTTGCCATCTGTTGGCAACATTTCAAACTTTGCTATTAAATGAAGAAGAAATTTTTTAGTGGGTTGCAATATGTTGGCAACGGTCCAAACATTGCCTGGATTGCCATCTGTTGGCAAAATTTCAAACTTTGCTACTTAATGAAGAAGAAATTTTTAGTGAGTTGCAATCTGTTGGAAAAATTTTAAAATTTGCTACTCTTGTTCATTAAAAAAAATTTTCGCCATTTTGTCAAGAGTAGCAAAACCAAAAAAATGAAAAATAATTAATAGTTTAAAAACTAAAAACACGCTTTTATATGCAACCGAACTAAAAATTAGAAAATAATTTTTCATTAAAAAAATATTGTCATTTCATAGTAAAAGCGTGGGGTGCTTAATATATTAAATGTTATAATTATTATATTTGCCAATATCTATGATGGAAAAGTTATGAAAAAATAGTAAAATGCACCCCACGCTTTTTACTATGAAATGACAATATTTTTTTTAATGAAAAATTATTTTCTAATTTTTAGTTCGGTTGCATATAAAAGCGTGTTTTTTTAGTTTTTTTAAACTATTAATTATTATTTATGAGCAGCATTTTTTGGATTTATTATAAAAAATATTTGAAGTCCGCTTCTGTGTTTTTTTTTTCGACAAATTAATTTTCAATAGGATCTTTTATACTTATATAAAATTTAGTTTAAGTGAAAACGATACCAAAAAATTTTAAATACCAAAAGAATATTTAATATATGACCAGTGGTAATTTTACATTTACATTCCACCAGATATCATATCAGGCCTATGGCTTTCATATGACAGAAATTAAATTTCAAATGCTTGAAGTTCCATTAAATTACAGTGGTAGCAAATACATGTATGTGAAATTAAGCTATTGCCACATATTTGTTTCAATAATTCATTTTCTAATAATTTACCTGTACTGCGCATTTTTTAAAGACAATTAATTGTAAGTATTTAAATTTTAAATGTAAGCCAGATTATAAAATAATTCACTAATATTCCTAAAATTTCTGGACAAATGTACTTTTTAAAGTGGGAGATTTAAGGTACGCGCACATACGGATAGTACGGAACAAAAAAATAGTACCAGGAAAATTAAATGAAGCAGCGCACATAATGTTCGGAGGAAAATTCCACACCACTATTTTTTGACCAATCAAATGTGTAGTTTTGGTAGCATTACCATGACAACACAAGTATTTATCGGAAATTTTTACTTCTGCCTGGCGTACCCTGGAAGCGAATTATAGTGGAAATTTTTTGACATAATTATTGAATTGTTTTAACGTCATGTCTGTCCTTTACATACATAATTAAAGAAAATGGTGTTTTGTATCAGTTGTAGTATTTCAGACGTAAGATAATATGAAATAATATAAGGTTTTAAGTCCCTAAATAACAACTTTATACAACTACAGTTAGTAGAATAATATCATAGGATTGAAGTAGTAGACATAAGTGAAGAGTGAACGAAAGCAAGATTTAGGTCTCGAAAATTAAAATAAACTATTTTTAACCAACTGTAGTAATATAAGTGATATATAATATAAAATAATAAAAATGATAGGCTCTAAAATTACATATATTTGCAACTAAAATTGGTAAAATGGAAAATATTTATTTTATGGTAAAATTTTAAAGCTTGTGTTAAAGTTACAAACTAAATTTTAAAAAATATTACCTAAAACAAACTTGGTGTGAAATTTTCTTACCGAATACCACACGTGCCTAAATTATTACGGGAAATAAATTTAGCACTAGTGGTATTACAAGTGAAAATACATTCCAAGTAGAGGGTCTTATAATACAGGGTCCGGCACTGAAACTTTCTTTTTCAATGATACATGGTGGCGCGACTGGAGCTAGTTGCAGCGCGTTAGTGCGCTTAACAGAGAGCGTTGGTGAAGAGATTTGTTTGTTAATTGTCGTCAGTCGTAAAAATGCTTTGGGCACGAGAGCAACGCACGTTCGCCGTTGAGACCTACTTTTCAAAAGGCCGGTCGATCATCGCCGTGCAGCGTGCGTTTCGTTTACAGTACAATATAACCCCTAGAAGTGCTGTTCCGGCCAGGATCCATTTTATCATGGGTGAAGGCTTTTAGAGCAGATGGAAATGTGTCCTGCAAGAGACCAGAAGCAACACGGACAGTTAGATCACCCGCAAATATCGAGGCAGTCCGACAGTCGGTTTTGAGATCTCCTAGACGATCTGCTTCGAAACGCCTTAGGCAATGTATGGCTCCAGCAAGATGGGGCCACAGCCCACACATCACGACTTTTAATGCCTATTTTGAGAGAAAATTTTCCGGGCGACTTATCTCCAACCGAGGTGACGTTCCGTGGCCCGCACGATCGCCAGATCTAGCTTTATGTGATTATTTTCTATGGGGCTACCTCATGTCAAAAGTGTATAACAACCGTCCTGCAACCCTGGAAGAATTAAAAAACAATATTCGCTACGAGATAGCCAACGTACCGAATGATATGCTGGAAAGGGTCCACGCACACTTCAGAAATCGGTTATAGCAATATATCGACAGTAATGGTAGACACTTGTCAAATATTCTATTTAAAACAACTCGATTTCAAACTTCCCATGTTATTGTCTAATGCTAATAAAAAAATAAATAAAAGTGTGCAATATATGTTTTTATTTTTTACCTATGAAAAAGAAAGTTTCAATGCCGGACCCTGTAGAAGTGATAGTTTTTCAAATAGAGATTTCTCGGTTTATAACCCATATTTTTTAATTTCTAGGTATTACTATATAGTATAGTATGCAGTTTTATAATTCAACGTCTTATTCCTCTCGATCGGTGAAAAGTACTAAAAAATATTACCACAGTGGTAATGCTAGGTTATACGCCGCACTGGGAAAAAGTTTGTGGATGAGTTAACTTTACGTCAAAACTTATCCACAAACTTTTCATAGTGCGGCGTATAACCTGCGCAGGGTACCGATGATTTCAATACAATTTTCACTTGTAATACCACTGGTGCTAAATTTATTTCCGGAAATTTTTTCAAGGCCACAAATATTTTAAAAATTATTCTTAAAATATTCGTGTCTAAGAAAAAAATTTCCCGGAATAATTTAAGCATGGTATTTGGTAAGAAAATTTTACACCAAGTTTATGTTAAATAATATTCTTTTAAATTACCATTTTTAACTTTGACACGAGTTAAAAATTTTACTAAAAATAAATATTTTTCATTTTACCAATTGTAGTTGCAAATATATGTAATTTTAGAACTTATCATTGTTTATTATTTTCTATTATATATACCTTATATTACTACAGTTGGTAAAAAGGTTTATTTTAATTTTTTTAGACCCATACCTTGCTCCTGTTTGCTCTTCAGTTATGTCTTGTACTTCAGTCTTATGATATTATTTTACTAATTGTAGTTGTATAAAATTGTCATTTAGGGTCTTAAAACCTTAGATTATTTTATATTATCTTATGTCTGAAATACTACAACTGGTACAAAATAACATTTTCTTTAATTATGTATATAAATGACAGCCATCACGTTAAAACAAATTCAATGATTATGTCAAAAATTTCCACTCCTATTCGCCCCAGGGTACCCTAGGCAGGAGAAAAAAAAATCCTATAAATACGTGTGTTGTCATGGTAATGCAACCAAAACTACACATTCGATTGGTCAAAAAACAGTGGTGTGGAATTTTCGAGTAAATAAACGTTGAGTTGCCACAACTGAGCTACCACTTTGGTAAAATTGTTTTATAACTTTCCACCGATCGTGAGGAGTCAGACACTGCATCATAAAACCGCACACTATAATTAATATAGTAACACTTAGAAAATATATAAATATGGACTGGAAACCAAGAAATCGGCATTTTAAATACTATTACTTCTATTAAAAGACCCTTTACAATACCACTTCATTTGTTAGTTTTTGACATCTAACCTCTACATATATTTGATTTTTATTTTCAATCTAGAGTGTATATAGTTGTATGAAGGTTAGTGACTGTCATTGTACCGGAAATATTATTATCTATTTAAATTAGTTAAAATATTTCTAATGTCTTATTAAAAATAGGAAAGTTAAGGTCGTTTCCGGCTAATTCAAAAGTAATAACATTTAAATAAATTCGTACATATTTTTGTGTTATATCTAGGGTTCAAATTTTATTTTAAAAATTTTAGTTAGTAACAATGGCATAGGAGTGAGCCACTAGCTTAATAGCCCAAAATTTAGGGCAAAAACAACTGAATTCCATTCCATTACATAGAGAATTTGAAACCCTTTAAGACAAGCTATTACTTGACCCCTTTGCTATTAAACTTTTTGACACTTATGTTGGTGAGTGAAAAGCATAACCCTGAATAAACGAATTTTGACACGAAAAAGTGTTACCATAAAAATAAAAACTGACGTGTGTTAGAATTTTCTTGTAAGTGTACCAATAACAAAATTATAGGGGGGTAGCTTTTTTAATTGAAATACACTGTATTTCTCGCCATTGTAACAGCTTTAATAAGAAGCTTTAAAACTAGTAACAAAAGTGTAACGCAAAGTATGTATAACTTTTCAAATAATTAACTTCCTTTAGGTTTACGCAGGTGAACATTAACTAACGATGCAACGAATCTAAAACTTTATAAAGAGAAATATTTTTAAATAGGCAACGTGTAATCCATTCTACTAATATTAAGTAAAACTGCATCGCTTTTGGCTCCCAACATACTTTAAAACCTTTGCGCTATACAATTTTGAATTTAACTTAGAAACCTGATATTTTAAGAAAAGCCTATTTATATAAACCACGAAAAATAAAACAGACAGTTTTATTTACAAGAAACTGCTCTATCTTTGTATTTATTTTTTATTTTTATTTAAATTTTATTAATTTTTATGTTTTTATGTAAAGCAGACAATGACTGAATAATTAGAAGTTTAAACAAATTAGAGGATCAATAATAAGTTTAAGTTTAATAATAGGTAAAGACCGTAAATTTCTTATACCGGGCGGTTCGTCGCCGAGCGGAACTCCCATATAAATTTTTAGGAGGTTAATTATTGACTCCCTGTACATTTTATAGAAAAATGTAAGATAACTTGAAAAAAAACAATATGACCAACCCTCATGCCAAGTTAAAAAAATTTACTTAGCAATTCTTGAATTATTTATTAAATGTAATTATAGAAAAATTACCAAGAACAAATTACGGTTCAGGTAACACCAAACAGGCACCTATAAAATGAATGTTGTCACTGATATAAGAAAAAGTGTCAATAAATCAATGACAGTCAGTATTTAAAAAAAAATCTTGTACTCAGCTGTACGGAAGATTTGACAAAGCCTTATAACAAATTGTTTACCGGTGGCTGCTGTCTCTTTGGTTTTCCCTGAACCGAAAATTTTGTAATTTTCCTAGTATTACATTTAATGAATAATTTAAGATTCGCTTATTAAAATTTTTTAAACTTGGCAAGAGTTTCTGTCAGGTTGGTTTCTTTAAGAAGTAATCTCATATTTTTTTTTGGAAAAGGTACAAGGGAGCCAATAATTAACCCCAATCAACACAACTTTCTTCGATAACAATAACAAGGACTTTAATTTTCCATGAAACAACGTCACTGAAATAATTACGTCTACGATCCGAATAAAAAGCGACTTTCACGCATCTAATTACCTGATAAAAACTATTCTATATCAAATATTTAGTTTTTTATTTTGTAAGTAGTAGCTCAATTTATATATACTCAAAAATTGGGTTGCCATCATCGTTACTCTGCGCAGTTTATCCACTGCACTGTGGAAAAGTTTGTATTTAAGTTTTGACGTAAAGTTAATTAACATTCAATCTTTTCCACAGTGCGGCATATAACATGCGCAGATTACCTATAATAGCAACCAATTTTCGAGTTAATGAACGTTCAGTGGCCACAACTGAGCTACCACTGTGGTATTATTTTTTTATTACTTCCAACCGATCGAGAGGAGACGCTACATCATAAAACTGCACACGATACTAAATATATATAGAAATTAAAAATGTATGGAATATAAATAATGGAAATCTCTTTTTATTATTTAAAAATAACTAAAATGAAATAAAAACTTTGACACCCTGTATCTCGCAATCGATTAACTTTTCGACTAAGGTAGATTGCGTTAGATCGTTGTATTTTGGCCCAAGAAGTCCATGGTAGCATTTGTACAGACCTTTTACAGACACCCTGTATAAAACAAATTGAAATAATTCCTAACTATCGCAATAATATGCGATATGTAAAGATGACATTTTAATAAATAAAATCCGTTTTACCACCTTACGTTGACTTCTGTAATTCCCTTAAATACAAAATGAAATAAGCCAATAAAAATATTTAGGCAATGTAGCATCATGATTTCACCTGAGATTCAATCGATCTCATGGCTCTCAGTAACCATACGACAATAAATTGAATTTCTGTTGGCTGACGTTTTGCGGTGCTCCGTTGCCGGCGTTTCGGTCCCGCTGCCATCATTCTGGTTATATCGAATTAAATTAGAAGCACATGAGATTAAACGCTTGTCATCTATCTGCTTTGTTTCAAACGACCAATTTCAGAAAAGGATTACCTATGCCGTGTGCTGTCCTTTTGACCAAGCATAGCCATTTAATTGGGTTAAATTATCGGATATGGGACTGGTTCCGGAAGACTTTGCTGGATGATCGAACCGTGGAATTGCCAAATAAATACGTTATTGCAGCTGGGAGTTGTGTTTTCTTCTGTAGTTTCTAACTAATTTTGACGATTGCTAAAGCAGCTTTTGGCCTCAGGAAGTCTATTATCAAATCATGAATACATTTTTTGCATGCGAGATTAATGAAATGTCTCATAAAAATCATGCATGGAAAATCTGTATTCTCCAATGTCGTTTTCGAAATTTTGTAATCGACATTTTTTCGAGTAGGTAGGACTTATTCGACAAATGAATTTTCGTTCGTGATTGTGGTATCACACCTAAAATTTTTACAAATAATTGCAAAAGTCGGTGGATAAAGGTTTATGTCACTTTAACTTGTTTTGTGTTAAGTACCTTGGATTTTAAAATTTTTGGACGTAGTTTTTTTGTTAATTTTTTTACGGGTTTAACATTACAGGCGGACAACATATTTTTATATCTTTATTAACAAAAATTTTTTAACAACTATTAGGTTAAAATTTGCACATGTCAACTTATTGCAGTATAATATGAGAAATTATCAAAATGTCACATAACACCTTTATCTACCGACTTTTTCAATTTTATTATCTTAGAAAGTTTATTTATAGGGTTTGTTAATCATTTAAGCAAAAAATTATACTATACATGCCACTATAAATTAATAATAAATACCTAGTAAGTAACTCCGCTTACTGTAGTTTGAAACCAATAAAATACATTTTTTATTGTGGTAACAAGGGTGGCCATTTAGTAATGGGTCAAATTTTAACAAAAGAATTGTGACATTAAAATATTGTGATTTAACTAAACCTATCTTAGTACAAATGTTGAGATTAACTGAAATATAGGGTGTCAAAGTTTAAAAAATATGTTTAAATTTTTCCAATAACTTTTAATCCATTTTAAGTATTGTGATAAAACTCGGTATTCAAGGGTTTTCTGACATAAGCTATTTATATCTGATGTTAATTTTTAGGTACTAACCAGAGGGCGCTAACTACACTACTTGAACTCCTTTTAAAACGTCGTAACTTTCTTCTTCTTTCCTGTATTTACCATCCGAGCAGAATATTAAACTCTTCAATGCCTTTACACAAAAATGGTATACTTTGTAAGTATCGCTTTGAGCAACCGTTTTCTAGATATTCGCCATTAAGTAACTTAGTGCAACTAAAGACAATTATAGTTTCACTATAGACTCCCAGAAAAATGCTAATTTTTGCATCAGTTTCGACGCTGGCTTGGCTGAATTTATGAAGCGACTATTATACGTACTGTTTACGTGTGTACTCGATGGATACCCGCTTCATAAATTCTACGAAGCGAGCGTCCAAGCTGATGACCAAAAATTTGGCATTGTTCTGGGTGTCTGTAGTGAAACTACAATTGTCTTTGGTGCAACCCATAAATGCCCTTAGAAACAGCGTATTAGCAATATCTACAACTGCCCCATTATAAACGAATAAGTTAATGTGTTATTGAATTCGAGATTAAAAGTCGCACACACCCAAGAATTGGAAACAAATCGTATAATCGAAATTTAAAGGCGAGATTTGTCGATTGCGACACTTTTAGTCGAGATTCGAGAATTGACCTCCAGGGATTATAATATTCTCTTTTTCTTACTTAAATGTTGGTATAAAGATATTTAAACAGGGATTCTAAACACTTAGTTTTTGTTATTTTAAATTTTTGAAAGTCCAGCTTTATCACTGAAAATCCTTGGTGTTTAATTGGAGCGTTTAGGAATATTTTTAAAATGAGGATTATACGTTCGTTTTATACGCTTATAAGTCAAAAACAAATCTAGCAGACAAACTCCTAACATTCAAATTAGCTGAATTGTAGTACCTGACGATGTGTGATGCGTATTACCACAACTAAACCATGATAAAAGCGAGGACCAGAAGGACCAATGACTGACATTTAATAAAGCTTGGATTAAAAAATAAAATTAGGATGCAAAAAAGATAAATTATAATTATGGCTGTTTGCAAAATTTATTGTTTTTTTTTGTGTGGAAGCTAACCAACGGTAAATAAGGCGATTAGAATATTTATTGTAAACTGCATATACAAGAACACACTTGGAATTGTATAATCAAGTATTTATTGGAAAGTCAAAGAGTTTAAATAGAAATTGTCAAAGCGAAAGTGGTAAATTCAGCAAAAAAAACATAAAAACCTAATATTAGTTTAGGATGAAAGATGTCTAGCCTACTGAAATCAAAGGTAAAAACTTTTACAGAAAATAAATCGTTGGAAAATTAAACTGGTGCGTTGTCAGGAAAGAGGTTTTTAATATCACTAAATTGTTTCTTGGTTAAAAAATCACACCAACTGAAACATTGTGTATCAGTCTACAAAGAAAGCCAGTGAAAGTTCTAGATTTTAGTAATATTAAAAACATAACATTTTCTATTACCTTTGAAAGATGTTTTAAATTATAAGAGATGGTTTAATTTAATCCTAAAATTGATCTAATTTGCCGTTAGATACGACCAATTAATTTAGTTAATTAACAAAAAAAACATACGAAAGTGAGAAAAGGAAATAGTTGAATTACATACCCAAAACGTCTCCCAAGAATTCACAAGTATGACACGTTAAGCCGATGGCCCCACATATTTGTGTAAAAATGTATATATGGTTATATCTTTAAGAAAAATCCCCTTATTACACCCACGATACTCGGTGAACACCCTCGGGTAAATTATTTACAAAAAAAATAATTTTTTAAGTTTTTTTTACAGAGATAAAGTGCTCCGTACTGCATGTTATGTCCTTGCACTGCAAGAAGCTCTGATGGAAAAACCAGAGTTCGACAGTACAACCTTGCAGTGCAAGGACAAGCAGAAAGGAGTTTCAACTGCTAGTCAAGAATACTTATTTTTAATAACTACTTTCTAGGTTTTTGCATTAGATTAAACCAATTGCTACTTTTTATATTGGATATTGATATATTTGTGTTTCAAATACAATAAACTAATTTAGCTGCCCACACGCTTTGCTCTAGAGCATAACCTAATGCCTATCCACTGGCAGTTAAAAGTTTTTACTCTCTTTTTCTCAGTAGGTATGATAATTTTGACTGCTTGTGAAGAATACCTATTTTGGTTAGGTACTTTTCAAGTTTTTTGCATTAGACTAAACTAATTGAAAATTTTTGAATGGATATTAATATATTCGTGCTTCAAATACAATAAACTAATTTAACTGCCCTCACGCTTTACTCTAAAGCGTGACCTAATGCGTATCCTCTGGCAGTTTGCTATTACCATTTCACCAGCGACCCAATCGAGTCCGATGGCCGTCAATAACGATACGACAAACAAATTGAATCTGGTGGCTGACATGTTGCGGCGCCCGCTGTTCTGTTGCCGGCGCTTTGCTCTCACATTATTCCAGTTCTACAAAGTACATTAGAAAGCACACGTGATCAAACGCTCGTCATATATTATCTGCTTTGTTTCAATTGGCCAACTTAGGTGGATTACCTCTGTCGTATGTCGTTAAGTAAATAGGGTTATTTGATTATTAAAATTGATGGAAATGGTTCTGGTAATGTTAAGGTCTGATTTTGACTACGCGTCATACAAGATTTGACAGTCAAAACAAGATTAGATTTAATTGACTTTTACATGTGGGTCATTCTTAGTTAAAACGTAAAAACGGTGTTAATATTCATACATCTTTTGATAATTTAATAAAAAATAAATAAGTGCTTAACTTTATGGGCAGCTGATTTTAATTATTTATTTAACTTAGCCTAATAACAATCGCACTTTAAACATGTAAAGGGTCTTTCCCCTGGCTAGTTTTAAAATTCAATCACTTTTTTAACTACACCTATACAGGGTGGCCGCCGAGGTATCCGAAATACTTTGAATGTAAATTCTGTGGCTAATTTTAAGCAAGAATGATTTCATTTACTTCTTTTGAATTCCTAACAGTTCTTAAACTATTTGGGTTTAAAGTTGTCAAAACATAAATTCTAGACTAATGAAATAACATTGTTGCAACTAGTTTGCATAGATAATTTAATAATTAGTACCTTGAGCTGTAATAATGACTGTTTTTCGTTGTCATCAGTACTTTTATATTTAAATAAAACTTAATGAAAAAAAAAAAAATGAAAAAAATAAAAGCCACTAATTTTACGTAAAAATCCCTAAAACTTTTCTAGTTACATTTTCTTTCTATCTGTAATATCAAGCAAGTTACAAGTGCCTGGCCAAATTAACAAAATTTAAAAAACACCCTGTATCTTTAAAACAAATGAAGTTAGTCATGATTAACTTACACTACTAATTTTGTTTCAATAATTAAAGACGGTATTGTGCAATCAGATTTTTTCTCTTTTAATTTTCGTTGTTCCCTGCAAGGTTAACGAAAAGGCGTCACCTTGTATGTACATCCACAAACGCTTTATACACTCCAACAAAATAAAATAAATTAATTTAAAATAACACATTACAAATATACTACTAAGAAAATAAAATAGTATAGTAATCTATTCGGACAGCCAGGCAGCCATCAGGGCACTCAGTTCATGCAAAATCAGCTCTAAGCTGGTGCGGGACTGCGTAATTGCCCTGGAAGAGGTGGAGTGCGTCCAACAAGCTAACCATTGCCTGGGTACCAGGACACGAAGGCCACGAAGGCAATGAAGAAGCTGATAAATTGGCAAAGGAGGGGGCTGGCAGGACAATGGTAGGTCCTGAGCCCTACTGTGGTATTCCATCATGCCAGGTAAGGTCATCCATTAGATCATGGATTATGAGGGAATCACAAGACTGGTGGAGGAGAACACCAGGACAGCGTCAGGCGAAAGTGTTCATCAAGGCTTACTCGCCAGAATTTACAAAAGACCTTCTGAATTATAACCGGAAGGCAGTAAGAATAATAGTGGGTCAACTGACAGGTCATTGCAGACTGAATAAACACCTGGAAACTATGGGCCTGGCAGAAGAAAACCTATGTAGGTTCTGCCAGGAGGAGGAAGAAACCGCAGAACACGTATGGTGCTACTGCGAAGCCCTTTGTCGTCTGCGGTTTGCAAGGCTGGGTGAAGAAAAACCTAAAGCGGCAAGATATACCAAGGGGCCAGTTTCAAGCTTGTGGAGTCTGATTAAACAGACCGGCTTGGATAGCGTGCTCTAACCTATGGACGGAGGACACACAATAAACCTGAGCAGGTTGCAGTGTTAGAGGATATGCAATCCACCTCCTAATCTAATGTAATCTAATCTAATCTAAGAAAATAAAATAGTTTGTGAAAACCAAATAAAAAAACTGTTTGTCATATATTGGTATATAATGATAAATATTTAGATTTATTTTTTTAGTAACTTAATTTATGGCTAAACATTCTAATTGTATTTACATCTATTTTTAAAAATATTTAACAGCACTATTTTGTTTTAATCGTCGTGACACCCAATGAAGGCCCTAACACCCGAATACCATGCTTATCGGTTTATTTGATATTTAATTCAACTTTTACCTTGTTTCGTCAACGCTGTTCAAACACTGAAACTGGCAGGTTTTGCATTTTACAGCACTTTAGGGACAACTCGGTATTGTCCCCAGTGACGTTATTTTTAAATAATCACTAGCTAAAAATGTTTTTCTGGCTCGCATCGGGCATTCTGGGTTAAAGATCAAAGACTCTGTACACTGCACTACCGGAAAGATATTAATTAAAATTAATATTTTAACTATAAAATGTTTATATCTATGTTAATTAACTTTGTAAAATGGGGAACCAGAATTGGGGAAAAGGTAATAGAAAAGAAATGTTTAAATTACCAAAAATATATCTGAATGTTTCCAAGTCTTAAATGGATAATGGCTAGTGCCGAAAATTGTAGTTTCTTAATTTTTAAATGTTTAGGTTACTGCAGGGGCTCCCAAACTTATTTGGAGTGTGACGCTCTTGAACTGCCAAGAAGTTAGAGGGCCCAACAGAAATTAAATTGATGGCCCAAAAATTAATCCCTTTTTTTACCGCACCAAGTTTAAAAAGTGGGTTGCTTTATACTTAAAGACCAAAAAAAAGATGTGACCTGTGTGGGACCTATTTTATCACACGGCTCTATCAACTTTATTGTAACCTGTCAGAAAAATGGATGCGTACTTACCCACTAAACGGAAATATTTTTAAAAAATTGGAGGAAAACTCTTTATTTGTATTTGCAAAATAGTAAATAATAGTTTTTTGGTTCGAAACGTCGCATAAAATATGAATGTGTGACAAGTGGTTAAATTAAGAATTAAAATACGAATTTTTAAGTTTAAAAGCAAACGTTTCGCTTATTTAAAAATAAAACAAAGTTTATGATGCTGACCCAAAGACGAAACGTCGGATCTTAAATATAATAACATATTTTTATAAAGAAAGTGGCAGTGATAAGGTGTCAATTGTTTTAAACAATTTAAAAAAATAAACTGTTTCGTAAAATTTTGGGGTTTTCCGAATAATTTCGGAACGGCTGCAAACATTTAAAGCTTTGAAACGAATTATTCTTAAGCCCAAAATTGCGCAACTTTGCACCAATTTAACTAACCCTGTACGTCTTACAATATCCGAGATCCACATTTATTTAGCAAGCACACAATTATTTAAATTTTGTTTATAACATTTAAATACTTTCCGTTTATACTGACTTGTGTTCACTACGTTGCTATCAAGATTAATTAATCTTCAAAGTATTAAGCGTCTAAACCCATAATAGTTCATATACTCGTTTTAGTACGAACTAAGCTTAACTAAGTATACCCTTATATTTATCAAACTTGTTTATCTTCTGTACAATTCTGCCTTGAAAATGGATTGACTTTAGTGAAAGGAATAACACAAGTGTGGGCCAAAGTTCACTGTGAAGTTTCTTGAGTGGTTAAACTAATAAATAGATTTGGATTGTGAGAGATCGTGCACATTCCAACTTAGTTTCGAAGTTGGCCGTATCGATATGGTAATATTGAAAAGAGAGGTCAGAAACTGGACATATTTCATTAAAGAGACAAAGGGGTGGCTGTAGTTGATTTTAACTGGTTTCTATAGGGTAGTTGATACATAGTTAGTGTCTATATTTTGATCCTTTTTGATTGAAAATAACTTAAAAGAAATATTCAAATAGCGTACTCACCATAGGGTAGCCAAAAACATATGCCAAGGCGACATTTAATTAAAAAATATATCTTTTTAATTTTTAATATTCGTAACCTAACCAATAATAAGGCTACTTAATAAAATATGTATTTTAAACATTACTATGTTCTGTCAATACATCACCACATACAGTGGTTGGATGTCTAAATTATTCACAATGGAGAACATAGAAAAAAAAAGAATCTGCTGTGATATTAAACAACAAGAACGTACTGTTCGCCCACCGAGTCTGTAACTAGGGCGTCCAAAGGGACAGAGGAAGAAATTCATTACTATTGACATCCTCGAATATCATTCGACGATGCCTTGAAGGCTTGTCTCGGCGGCCACCAATCTGTTAAAGGTTTTCTGTTCCTAGAAAGGCATTGTTGCCAAACTATTGAAAGTGTAGAAATATGTTGAGGCGATATACATATTTAACCGTAGTTATCTCGGTAGTTATAATACATATTATATTTGGTTCTTTTAGAAAAATATTGTTAAAACTGACAAAATTTTAAAACTAATACATTACTCGCTGGGCGAACAGTAACAAGCCTAATATCGAGATACCAAACATCTAGCAGCCGTTACTACACCGTAAAAAATGGTTAAGCTTTGGTGAATAACTCATAATAAATAAGTAGTAGTTTCGTAAGAGTAGTTTAGTTATCACTTAAAAACGGTTGAAGATAGGCACCATTCGAAACTTTTGGTATTAAATAGAAGTAAAAGACAGATAAAGTCCAAGAAATTAGTATTATTTTATGTCATTTTAGAAACTGTCCCGATAAACCATATCGTCAGAGGCGCGCTTTGTGGCTGCTCCGGTTGTATCGGCAAGCGTCGATCTCCGGAGTTAAGCAGTGAAGTGCGCGCCCATAACTTGATGGGTGACCGGCATTGTGGGTTTTGGGCAACGGCACGCGGTGTTCTGCTCGGGGGTGAACAAACGGACCGAGCAACAACCATCCAAGTTATGGAATGAATGGTGTGTGAATGGGAATGAGTAGGGGTCAAGGTACAATAAGCCTTCAGGCTGCAGTGCACCACCTAGGGGGCGGTCGTCGGGCCTGGGTGGGATGACCCGAAAGGGCGAAAAACCATATCTTTATTATTCGGTCAAGTTGTAAAATATTACTAACAGAACTTAAGATTTTATACTTGTGTTAAACTGATAACATAGTACTGTTTTAATATGCATTTTTTTTTGTTTTTACCTAATATTTTTTATATCATGCAACCAAGTTTAAAGTTTTAGTTACTTGCATAAATTTTTTATTTATTTTATTTATATGTAAGCATTTTTACAAAAGTGATCATTTTAAGTTTTGCTTGTTAATACTTTGTGTCGAAAGTAATGCCAATCTGACATTTAAAAGATATTTTTTTCGTGCGGTATAGTTTATTTTAAAACAGTTATACCTTGTTAACGGTCTTTTTGTTCGAAACATTAACCTTTAGGTAGGCGCGCGGGGGTGAATTTAAACCCCAGCTTTTTAATTTTGTAATATCTCTGAGATTTTTTAGTTAGAAAAAATCTCTAGGTACTTTTTTAAAATCTCGTTGGTTATATGCTTATAACAAAAAAACAACAACATTTACTCAAAAATTTAACGTTTCTTGCCCCCTCCTAACATTACAGTTTTAAGCAATATATGTATATCAAGGCGGGAACTTTAGGAAGGTGTGGGAACTTTGGGAAGTCGGAACAGATTATTATTTCGTCCTTGACAAAAAGACAATAAGACATCAAATTTTTGTGTAAAGTATAAACAGCCATTGTGCAAACGTCATATAAAAACAATTTTTAAGCAGTGCCTAGCTCCAAGACCAGAAGAAGAAACAGATTCAGACTAAACTTCCACTCTCTTTGGTATTAAAAATATTTTAAGTATTATTTTTTAAAAATAATTACGTTTTTTAGTATTATATTATGTTTTTCAGGTCAAATGTAAAAATTCTGTTAAAAGTAAATAGAATGTAAAAGATTTTACACTTTCTATGTTTTAATAATAAGGGTCAAACTACAATACCCATTTTTCGGTTCAAATAATTTATTTTAATTATTTTATGTTAACTTAAACTAAGTATAAAGTGTACTTATAAATAATAAAATTCAGTTTTTTCCTTTGTCGCATTGCCGCCTCATAATTAGCCTAAAAATAATTACATTGACTGCAACTAAAATTAGAATTAAATGTTTTAATACAATTAATTTTTCCATTAGACAATTTTTTTTGTTAAATTTATCATATCTTAGAAAAAATGTTTTTAACTAAAAATATAATTTAGCAGTAAAAAAACATATAAAGAAAACGTAAATATTGGATGTTTACGGTGTGGAATATATTTGACCCCCGCGCGCCTACTTACGTAATAAAAAGGTTTAATTAAGGAAAATTATTATTTCTGCCTCTATCTTAATATAGTGTTGTTTTTCCTAAATATTTTTTTCCAAAAGCTCTTACAGACAATATCCGCTTCTACTATAATTTACGCTCGTTTAAGATAACGACATTATTAAAACCGACCTTGTTAGCGCACAAAAATATATGTCGGTATAATAAGGGAGTCAGTCGACGCATATACCTGCCATTTAAGCAGACTGAAGCGAGTAATTCTACGCCATAATGAATCGGCAGTTGAGCGGAATCAACGGAGCAGCAAAAGCTTCAATTTTTGTTCTAACAAGACCAGTCGTTATCATATCGTATGTGTTCCCACAAGTTTAAGAAAAATTACCTGAGCATTTTCCTGTATGCTAACAAGCATCGAGCAGAATTAAAATGGTTTAACCTATATTTTTATTCGACAAAAAAAGAGGTACTCAATATAAGGCTTAAAAAAACAGCGCGGTTTTATATATGAAATTTTTAGGATAATATTTGAAAGGCTAAGTTATGTAGAATACAGAAAAAAGGTTAAAAAAATATAGTCTGTGGCCTCTTAAACTTAAAGAAATGCATCGAAAAGAATAAAAAAATGTGATAATACAGTCACAACAGACTATTATTCATCTTACCTCTGACCTTATATTTATAATATTGTAATATTTTTTTACGTTTAATTTATTTAGTAATAGGGGGATTCAAGTATATGTTTCACATAAAATAGGAATTGTATACTAAATTTATGCATAAATGATATAATTCAGCAATAAATAAAAATAACTTCACCTACTTTCAATGCACTATTTAAAATTTTGAAGCTAACATTAATTTATTTCACATCTTTCCTGTATTTAACATGACTTCTTCTTTTAAATAGTACCCGAGAAATGTTTCTACGACGTTCCGTTTAAAAGTTATTTGATTTCCGGACAATTTTCTACTGCATTGTACATAATGCGGCGGTCGAGTCAGTGACGAGGCGGTACAAAACACAGGAGTTGGCAAGCCGACTCGGCGACGCTTTTATAGTATTGAGCTTAAACGAGACGGAGCGGTTTTTGTCGAGTCGGCAGCCAAACGCGGCGATTCCTTAAGGCTGAAAACAAATGGAGTGTTTTTCGACGAGTCGGTGACAAAGCGGTGCAAAACACACGAGTCGGCGAATACCATAAAATCATCTCCACGTTCGCCTGCCGACTTGACCGCCGAAAACCGCTCCGTCTGTTTTAAGCGTTAAGGTCGGGTCCCACACGTAACCGCACTAAGCCCGATTTTACAGTGATAGAGGAAAGTAGGGCAAATTAATTCGGAAAATTCAAAAGCACTTTTCATGCCTTAAAAAATATAAAAAGCATTGTTGTCCAGCTAATTCTATTGTTTTATGTGTGTATATCTCTTTATTTAAATAAAACAGATTTTTCTACTTATCTTTGTTCCTTTTATCCAAATTTTGAGTGTAGCATAGGTAAAAGTATCACAGAACCACACCGATGCCCCACAAGACCCACACCAAAGCACGACCGTGTCAAAATGCGTTTTGTTTAAAGTTTTAATTTTGACAGTGATTCATCGTACGGTCTGAGACATGTCCATTTAAAGAAATCATACGTGGATCGAATAGCCGAACAGCGCCGATGTGCCCCGAACCAGGCTTTGAGTTTACCGGGCGTTACCTTTTATTTCAGTTCATTACGTATAAAAATTAAAAGTAGTTGTTTAAAGGTTAGTAGTTGTAAACAAACAATATAAGAAAAAGTAAGTTAATAAGTATTAAAAAAAATATTTTTACATCTTGTAAATACTAATATGTAAGTAAAACTTATGAATACATTTTTTTGTGTGTGTGGTATGTTGTGAAAATTGACTCAATTTACTGCAGTTTAATTAAATACAAAACTTTTTGCACCTTATCCTTCTACATTTCACCAGGGAAACTCTACGGCCACTGGCTCGTTGCGCTTATGTGAGACCTGACCTTTATGGTATTAGTACAGTAATCGCGACTGGCCGACTGGTGTGTTTTGCATCGCTTTGTCGCCGACCCGGAAAAACCCGCTCCGTCTGTTCTCAGCCTTAGTATATAACAAAACAGATGACCGGTCGGCGCGACAACGGCACCCAGCAGTCGCAGCTCGTCGACTCGTATGTTTTGCACCACTTCGTCACTGACCCGGCAAAACCGCTCAGTCTGTTTTAAGCCCAGATGTGTGTATGCGTGTTTCTTTTGCATGAAAAAATAATGACATAAAGTCTTAAATAACAAGCCAGTGTCAGCCCTAATTTTTGCAAATTTACAATATTTCAATCAAAATCAAAATAGCGTCATACCTCTCGGTATTATAAAAAAATGTTATAGATTATTTTCCTATTTTTATCAAATAATTAAACTTTAAACAGAATCAAACCTTAATACGGTTAACAAAAAAACAGCATCTTTAAATTTATATTTACTGCTTTAATCCAGTTAATTATTTAAACCGCATGTCATACAGTTTAAGTTTATAGGGCATGATTGGTCAGCTGTTACGGGCGTTCAAATAAATAAAGTTTTTTTTTTAATAAAACGAAAATGCTAATAGGCTAATTTTAAAAATTTTAAAGAAAGAACCCATTTTTTTTTGCTTTATATTTTTAAAAATTATAACACCTTTTTTTTAATTTTATCTGACTTTTGTCGCAGGGCCAAAATATTTTTTTAAAACGATTGTATTTTGGTGATGTAATTAAAAGTGTTAAAGAAATGCCTACCTAAATATATTAAAACGAGTTTTTGACGTAAAAATCAATAAAGTTATTTAAGGCCTTATTTGTAAATAACACCCCATTGACAGTTAAAACAGATATTGGTAATTTTTGCAATAGATAAAAAATAATTAATATGCTTTAACTTCAGTTTCCTTCTGCAAGAAGAATTAAGTAACAAAGAACAATAACTCGATCAATTCATGTAAGGTAGACCCTTTTTTAACAGCGTTTTCATATATTTTTTATTCTTATAAACATCGAATATGTTAGTTTCTTGGTTAATTTTGTCATGGACATTAAATCTCCCTGCATGTATTTCTTCTTTTCTATTATTTCAATATAATTAGGGTTTTTAATATGGTTTAGACGATTACATAACTATATAAATTATAATCTGTTATTTGAACATGTACAACAATTATCTAATTATCAACCACAAAACAAATACCGAGTATACAGTCTTTATTCATTTGTATAAAACCAAATAAAATAAAATTAATGTTTTGCAATGACAGAACACTCTAATTTAAACTTTAATATTCATTTTGTTTTTAATTGTTACATCAGATACATGTTTTATTTCATCATATAATGATATAAAATTAACTTTGTTTTAGTTTGTTATGAAATAGACATTTAATTTATTATTTTAATTTTTAGTAACTATAAATTACTTACAGTTTGTTTATAAAGCAATATTATGTACTTGTATTAAACAGCTCAAGTTTTTATCTTATTAAACATAAAAAGAGTAAAGAAACATAATTTGTTTATTATTATTATTATTTTAAAACTTTTTTTAATTGGTCGTAGCATAATTTTTAGGCAGCCCTATGGTGTTACATTTGTTTAAATACTATCATTTATTATAAAACGGTTCTTATTCGGTAAACAGAGAACTAAAACTAAAAGAGATAGGTTATGGGTATATTATAGATTTTATATCAGGAATAGCTTAAAGCTTTTCTTTAAAAATATATAGGGTGTTTCATTATAATTATAAGGGTTATCATACTTAGAAGTTCAAATTTTACAGCACTTCCGGTTAAACAGGAAGTAATTTTATCGTGGTCTCTTAGGGCAGGAGTCTTTTAAAAGAACTATTTTTAGCATTTTAAGTTTTTGTTATGTTCATTTGTTTTTCTATAAAACTGCATATTGTGCTGTACATTTAGACATTTAAAAACTATACGGTTGCAACTGAAGAACATAAACTGCTGGATAGTAATTTCTTTGTCACCCGGTATACATACTCTTTGCTTCTTTAATCCCACTCTTATTTTAAATAAAAAAGTTTTTACTTTAATATCCATTTAGGGCTGAAATGGGGCAATCTCTTCTTTCTGCTTGCACATAAAATTCTTTGAAAACAATAAATACCAATAAAATTTTGTCTCGTGCCCAGGGCAGCTTAGCAAACGCAAAAAAAATCCACTAAGTCTATGCTTTTGGTGACTACTAGAAAGGAAGATAATATTCGGCTCCTTTGATTTTTGTGGTGGAAGAGACTTGGTTTTGTTTTATTTAAGTTCGATTTTCAACCGAAAAAGTTCCGTTTTAGTTTAGATAGATATAGGTTTCCTGGCTGTGAGCAGAGATGTATGAAAATCTATATCGAGTGCAAAATTTTACCTCTTTGTGTTGGGCAAAATTGATTTAGGTTCACCGAATTGAACGTAAATTGACAGAAATAAATGTTTTTATTGGGTATTGTTAAAAATTTTGTAAGAAATAGAAAAGGGATTTTACAAAAGAAACACGAATCAGAGATGATTGGCAAAAAATACCATAATAAATTCAGTATAAAAAAACTGACAAGCGGAGAAAATTCGTTTAAGTATAATTTTTATTGATTCTTTTATCGGATAAAAGAGCCGTTTTTATTTGACAAGCATCTTATTGAACAAATTGAAATTTCCATAAAGAAAATCATTATCCGATTTAAAATTGAATATTTTATATAATAATAATATTTTTTTGTACAACTACTATTTTTAATCAACAAACAATTGCTTATACACGCAAACAGGGTGTCCACTAATTTACAGAGAGAGAGAGAGAGAGAGAGAGAGAGAGAGAGAGAGA
>JACEGR010008548.1:0-35611 GCA_014170235.1 Listronotus bonariensis | reverse complement strand
CTTTAGTTAAACTACTTTATATAATATTTATAACTATAATCGTCTGCCTAACAAAAATAGTAGTAAAAAAATTTTCATAAAGTAAGAATTACATTTATACAGTATGAATGTGCCCCATATACTGTGTATGAATTTGCTTTATCACACCTAATTAATGAAAAATATGAAATAGTAAAAGTCTTCATCTATATTAATTTACACATTAAATTAGTGCCTTTGTAATATATTATAATTAGGATTAAATAGCAATAATTAATCCAAAAAATAGTAACTGGCCATAAAATATGTCCAAAGTTGGGTTATGAAATTACTTACGTGAGGCAAAACACGTTCCGTGCACTCGATATTACCGCACCAAAGAAATTCTGAAACTTCTGCTAGGCTGTAACCATACATAAAAACTGTGCACACCCACTTTTCTTACGTTACTATTGCACTTCGTGTCTAACTTCAGATAAACTCAATCGTATGCTTAGGTGCCTTGTATCGCCCACAAGATTAAAGGTGTCTTTGCTCTGTAAAACTTGGCCGCTCATAAGTAGAGGATGAGTATTTGATGACTCTTTTCGCGACAAGGAACATGATTGTGTTTTGGATGCATTAAAATGGACGAGATTTTTAGCGCCCCAATCCAATATTAAATTAAGATCCTGCGAAGAGATATCTGCATCGCTCTGCGTTTGTTTTCCAAGTCAGGTTTAGTAATGGGTTTAGGAACCTGAAAACTGGAGTGAAGGGTACTATCGTCAGCGAAACTATGAATGGAATTAGTTGTGGACGAGAGAAGGTCGTTGATGTGAAGAAGAAACAATGTTGGTGCCAGAACTGAGCCCTGAGGGACTCCAGCATTTACTTGGTGAAAGCTTGAAGAATGGCCGTCCACAATAACTGATATACGACGATCAGATAGATAACTAGAGAGCCGAAGTACAGAGTTTAGTTGAAGAGACCATAGGAGGGAAGTTTATTAAGAAGTGCGGCATGCCAGACCTGGTCAAAAAGCTTTGGATATATCAAGAGCAACGATCTGGGACTCACCTAGAAACTGCCGGCATGTAAACATGGTAACGTAGCGGTCCCGTCTTGTGGTTGCATTACTTGCCTATGTACCTTTAGATTTGGCTAAACGTGTATACCCAGTTTTGGTATAAATATAAAAATATTTAAAACATGGCTGTTGTTGTTTATCTTGTTGAAGTGTACTTTATGATGTCTGGTATCAAAACAGAATTTTCCGCGTCTTCAGGGATTAATTTCCAAAAGCTATGTTGCTTTCAAAGAGACAGGTATAGTAACTAATCTAATTTTAGAAAGGCCGTAATAGTACAGGAAATGAAGTATCTTACCTCGCACGTCACGGTCCTGCATGGATTGGCTTGAATTTTTACAGAAGGTAGGGAATAGCTCAAGGAACAAAAATCTTATATTAAACCGAAGGGCGAAGCCAACGTTTTTATAAAGACAAATTTTTTTTTATAATTTTTCTTCGACTCAATACGAACCAGGATACGGTGTGTTAATGGTTAGCTTTTTTCTTTAAATATAAAAATTTGATAAAATCATAATTAAATAACGGGGAGGCATCGCTGTTATTTTTCCAGGGGAACTTCTTATAGAATCTTTTTTAAAGATCATAATCCGACCTTTTTTTTAAAAAAAAGAAATCTTTTTTGCCTCAAAACTAAGTAAAGTTATAAATAATAAATAAGGTTAGGGGTACCTCAATATTTCCACAAAAAAATAATGAAAAACAACTACCTTCTACCCCCCTTAATTAAAATTTCGACATTTACTTATATGTCCAACGAAGTGTCTCATTTCAGAAAAATTAGAGCCTAAAGTGAAAAACGATTTTCTAGTAATTCCCTGTATGGTTCACCTTTTTTTTCAAAAATAACTCCAAAACACTGGCGATAAGAGAAAAAATGACAGACTACCAATCTTTAGCTTTTTTAATGACTAAACTTTCTCTGCACAAATTTTCTGTACAGTGAATATTTGGCGAAATATAGCCGTTTTTAATACCTTTTATTTAGAAACAAGTACGAAACTTTTTCGTGAAAGCTAACTCTGCTTCATTTAAGAACCAGAGGATAATAAGGAATTTAATTTACAGTACCTTGTAGCTCTTAAAAACTCTACTAAATGTAAAAAAGCTTTCTATCATTAAAAATGCCGGAGATACGTTAAAAACCTCTTTTTTTTTTTGTAAAATTCGATTAGCCCACATCGGAGCATTTTTTTTCAATGGTATATTTTAAAACTTCTTGGACGTATAACCAATCACATGTATGAAGAGAACTGCAAAGCAGTAAAGGTTAATTAGGGGTAGTTAAGGGGTTGTTTTTATTGCTTTTTCTTAGAAAAAAATAGGAACTTACCTTATTTTTATATTAACTCTATTTAATTTTCATGCTAGATTCTTCTTTTTTTAAAAATTTTGTTATGTACTTTAAAAAAATACTATGTGTGTTTTCTTGAAAATGCAACGTTACTTGACCTTGAATCTATTAAATTTGGCATTTGACGAAAATAGATAACCCTTAACTCGCCGTATCTAGGTTCGTATTGGTCGTTGAAAATTATAATAAAAGAAATTTTGTCTTTTAAAAGCTACAATTTTGCTCTCTAAAGTTTTTTTGATAAAATAAAAATCATCCCCCGCGATGGAGTGGCAAACACCCCCAGGGTTTTGGTGCGCTTCTGGTTTGATACGTGATACATGTAATTAATATAGATTCTTGATGGGGTTATTTCTTACCTTCTGTTAAAATTTTAAGTCAATCCATGCAGGACCAAAGAATAGCAAGGTTTTACCTTTTTTGAGCTTTATTTCCTGTACTATAAATAAGCTTGACAAATATTAAGTTTTTGCTAAGAATTTCCTATTTTCTCTGTCACCTTTTAAGTTCCTTGAAGTAATTAAAAAATTATTTTTAGGTAATCAGTACCAAACACTAAAATAATATTTGATTAAGGATTCAAATTGAGATCTGCCATAGCTATTTTTTTTTATATAAACCTAAAGATTGCCGGGATTTAAAAACATAATAAACTTAATTCGAGGTAATTATCGTGTGTCGTAAATGTAAAAAAAATGATAAAGACGGCAGAATTACAAAAAGTGTTTCATTCTAACTTTTTGACGATAAGTGCTTTAAGGGAAGCTTTAGTAAAAATGGTCCCTTCATTAAGAATTAATTTATTTTTGGTAAGCAATGTATCCTTTTTTTTGTTTAGGTATCCGCTACCAGCTGTAGAAATAATTTTATCTTTAAAGACCTGCTTTTAAGTAAGTTAACAATTTCGCGTCCGCTCTCTGCGCGAGTCTTTAGCCCATTACACGGGGTGTTTTCTAACTACGGTACGTTACAAACCGTCAAAGTTCAATTTTTATTTTGGTTTCATATGTGCATTGCTTTTTAAACAATCCCAGTTGATATTGACACACCGCAAATCAAGCACAGATTCTAAAATTTTAGCTAAAAGTACTTTTTTATACCACGCCAGAGGGCACTTTACCTAAAACTTAAAATTTATTTACATCATAACTTTTTATTTTCACAGATATCGCAAAGCTGGGGCGTCATTTTATAGTGATAAAACTTAAAAAATATGGTACTTTTTATTAAAGTCGACAAACCACGAAGGCTAAAAGCCTAAATACTAACGTACCGTGGGTGTCTTAAGCAGAGGTAAGAGGGAGTTTGTTGACACGGGACTTAAATACTTGAAGATTTGGGAGGAAGGAAAGACCTCCGCGGGCAGCAGGTTCCACAATCAGAAACTCTAGGGATAAAAGAACGAACAAAGTGGAAGTTCAGGGAGCCTGTCCAGTTGGACCGTATAAGGATGCATACGCGCCGGAATCACGAGGTTTCTCTGTTGGGAACCGTGGTGGAGGAACTATACTGGACAATTCTTCAGAGCAGAAGCCATGGAAGTACCTATAAAAAGCGATAAATCCCCCACAGCCCGACGATGGGCAAGAGAGGAAGCCTTTCTGTAAGTGAAGGATCATTAATGAGACGAATAGCTCTTCTTTGAATAGAATCAAGAATGCTTAGGGTTGTGGGGGACGCCATGCCCCAGATATGGTACAATATTCCAAGGGAGGTCGGATTTGGGACACATATAAAGTGTATAATTAGAAGCGGAAAAATACTTTTTGGCTCGAAAGAGAAATCCAAGCTTTTTGAAGCTGCCGTGGCTATAGATACAATGTGTTTATGCCAGTTAAGGTTACTTTCAAATGTGACGCCCACAAGATTAAAGGTGTCTTTGCTCTGTAAAACTTGGCCGCTCATAAGTAGAGGATGAGTATTTGATGACTCTTTTCGCGACAAGGAACATGATTGTGTTTTGGATGCATTAAAATGGACGAGATTTTTGGCGCCCCAATCCAATATTAAATTAAGATCCTGCGAAAGAGATATCTGCCATCGCTCTGCGTTTGTTTTCCAAGTCAGGTTTAGTGATGGGTTTGGGAACCTGAAAACTGAGTGAAGGGTACCATCGTCGGCGAAACTATGAATGGAATTAGTTGTGGACGAGAGAAGGTCGTTGATGTGAAGAAGAAACAATGTTGGTGCCAGAACTGAGCCCTGAGGGACTCCAGCATTTACTTGGTGAAAGCTTGAAGAATGGCCGTCCACAATAACCGATATACGACGATCAGATAGACTAGCTAGGGGAGAGCCAAGTACAGAAGTTTAGTTGAAGAAAGAGACCATAGGAGGGAAGTTTATTAAGAAGTGCGGCATGCCAGACCTGGTCAAAAGCTTTGGATATATCAAGAGCAACGATCTGGGACTCACCTAGAAACTCAAGAGACTTATTCCAGCAGTGTGATAGGATTTTTAAAATAAAAATGTCTTTAAAAAGAGAATTATTAAAAATTTACTGATTTTACTCCAATCATGTTCAAGCGAATCAGGTACTTATTAGAACTTTCAAGGTTTATATTGTAAAAAGTACGAAAAAAGTGTTAAACTCTATACGATCTTTAAAATATTTATTTAAAGTATATTTTGATTAATTTTTTTAAAAAATCAAGTTATTGCTTGTTTAATAAATTCGTTGACACCCGGTATAGATGTCGGAATAATATGTAGGTTAAACATTTGCAGCACAAAAAGAAAAGTACGGCAAAATTTCAAAAAGCATTATTTGAATTTGGTATTTTCTATTATTATCATTATCATTATATATAATAAAACTAAGTTAATAAAATGTGCGTGCCGATAAAACTTGTAAAGGAGTCCCGATACGATAAAGGAACTTATATAGTGTGATAACCCTTTATCCCCCTCGTACAAGAAAGTTCCCGTTTTACCCTAAAGGGCGTATTTTTAAAGATATAAGGACTCTTTCAACCCTTTAACTTGGACATTAAGTGTAGTGGCGCCATCTGTTGTCGAGTATTTGAACTTCATTCAGAACAACGGTTATTTGGGTCTCATATCAACTCCCGAGCGAAGCCAAGAATCATAGCTAGTTAATTAATAAAAATAGGAAATGTTACAATTGCTTATTTAAATACACCCAGACTGTAGACATAACATTTTAATAAAGAGATATCTGAACAAGCAATATTTTCAATGTCGCCTCGTAGCAAATGGTACAACATACAAAATAACTATAACTATAAGAGATATATTTTCTGTGATGGTACTTATTGGTTACAGTTGTTGTCAATATTTTTTATGGTTAAAAAGTCCTTGCATCTTATTCATATTTGATTTCGCATGTATAACTTTAGTATATTTTTTGTATTTTTAAGAAAATTGCGGATCAAACGGCATCCGTTGCTATGATGATACGACTTATAGAAGTTGTTTTGTCTTCTGGGGTACAGTAATTTATACAGGCGAAAACCAGACTTGTAGCAGTGATTCTACATGCAGTCAAACTGACCCTACTTTGTAAGTATAAATATTATCAACGATTTTAGGAATTATTTTAAATCTTAAGCATTTACAAATATACTAAATTATTGTTTTGTTTGTAATAAGGATAACAATAAAATTATAAATATTGTGTTTAGGCATTAGGAGTGCAACAAATGGAAAACTTATTTATTTGCAATTTTTCAGATGGTTTTATTCATCAATAAAGTTAGTGCATGGTCTCAAACTATATAACCAGCATTTAATTTTATTACAGGTCTAAAAATAAAAAGCAACTTATCACTTCCAGGGCCGGATTTAAGGAGGGACAGGCGGGGCACTGGCCCGGGGCCCACAAACGAATGTATGAAAGTATGAAAAAGTAACATATGGATCGATGAGCACCTTTTTTTTATTTTTTTTAAATTTTAGTCTTTAATTTTTTGGGGGTATAAAAATCGATTTCCATTCTACAAAAATCCATTCACTTTCACTTTCAGGAGCCTCCCACAGGCTCATTGCCCCAGGGCCCCCATACCTCTAAATTCAGCCCTCACCATTGCTTATATACTCCACACTGTATCGAGTATATTAATGTAATTGTCCTCTTATAACACCTATCCTGAGACACACTGTGTAATAAAATGTAAAATTGTATAACCACATTTTTATTAACTATTATTTTTGGTTTAAAAAATATTAAAAATATATTTCTAATTTTAATTTCAGTTGTGTAGCTGGAAGTGCAACTACTACAATCTCTACAATTACTACTACGACAGGTACCTTATTTTATTATTAAAAATAAAAAGCTTTTGCCCGCGGCTTTGCACGCGTTAAATTTAGTGTAAACTTATTTTCCTTTTCTTATACCGTGAACATTTTAGTTGATATTATCAAAGACAATTTTAGTTTTACTAAACTAAAATTGTTTTTGATATTATTTAAACCTTCCTCTTGAATCTCTAACTATTAAAAAAAAAAACCCATTATAATTCATTGCGTAGTTTTAAAGATCTAAGCATACATAGGGACAGACAGACACAAAATCAGACAAAGAAAAGCGTCTTGTTTTATACACTTCCTGACAAAATTATTGCACCGCACATGCCCGATTTTTGCATAAGCTTTATTACAAAAATGCTTTTTGTCTGAATGGTCATATTTCTTTTTATAATTAAGTTATCAAGACAATAAAAAAGCAAATGTTAAGAAAAGGTGAAGCTATAACTTTGGCGTAACCGTTGTTATTTACTGTTAAAAATACATCCTACAGGGTGCTTAAAAGATTTTGAAAAGAATGAATAAGTTTTTAATCATTCTGTAGTTATGTGCTGTTAAGGGTGTCATCAAATATATGATTATAAAATATCAGCAATTAATAAGGGTATAAATTATTTAAAAATAAGATTATTTCCTTTTAACAGCACAACATACAGGGCAATTAAAATTTCATTCATTTTTCACAAACGTTTAATAACCGTGAAGGATGTATTGTTAACTATAAATAACAACGGTTACAATAAAGTTAGAGCTTTACTTTTCTTTAACATTTTTTTTAAAATATACTTGATAACCTAATTAATAAAGAGATATGGCCAATTAAATTACAGCATTTTTGTATTGAATTATGGATAAAATCGAGCAAGTAAGAAAATTTTGTTGGGCAGTGTACTATGTAATGATTTACAATCATAAGTTTCGTACTTGTAACCAATTTAATTAACTGTTACTTTAAAAGCCAATATTATAACCATACTATATAAGAGTAAACTATTTCACAGTGTATCAATCTATCATATAGTATATTTTGTAAATGATAATTTAATATGTTTTCCACAGCTTCAACTACAACTAGTACAACACCTACCACCACGACAACACCAACTACTACAACTACGCCAAGTACTACAACAACACCGACTACTACAACTACGCCAAGTACTACAACAACACCGGCTACTACAACTACGCCAAGTACTACAACAACACCGACTACTACAACTACACCATCTACTACCACAACTTCTACTACTACAACAACTACAGAGGTCACTACAACCACAACATCTCCAGAAAAGCCGTTTAATTTTTGGTGTTGGATATCATTTTATTTATTCTGTTAAAATACATTCGATTTATTAAAAAGTTGATATGATATCAAAATTATTATTATTTTTTAAAGATTTAACTTTATTTAGAAATATTTAAAACTTGTCATAAAAAGACACATAAAAATGTTTTTACCAAAATATTATGTATCTTTACCATAAACAACTTTCATGTATTATTATATGTTATTTAAAAAATAAATATACTAATATTTGTCATTTACTCTATAGAGTGTTTTCCTGAGGTAGTTCCACCTTGTAATACTTTATTTTGAAAGAGGTTGTATACAGCTAAAACTCCAGAAAAAGTGTAGTTTTTTTTATTACTTTATTTATTCTTTTTCAAAATGAGACTTGGCATAGAAAAATGGTATGGAAAAGGAGGAACACATACACACAAATACACACACATTTGTAATCATGTGTTTTTCTGTGTCGTAAAAAAACATTTAATATATTTACTTTGTCATAGTTTCCGAAATACAGCCATCATCGTTAGGAGTTCGATAATAAAATGGCATAAAACACCCCGAATATTTTGGCGCCTTTAAAAAGAAATTTTAAAGACCTTTAAGAATTTACCACATTTGAAATGATTCTCTAACAATTTCGGAAATATGAGCTGAGTGTGTATATCCAAAGTCGATTGATGAGATAAGGTCACGACATTCGCCATATTGGCTAGCGCGGCTGTGACATCAAGTCGGGCCATTTTCGGCCATGTTTGATTTTAGGCAGATCAGTGGCGTAGAATTAAGGAGAAAACAAAAAAGAACTGTATGTTGTAAACAAAATTTATTGGATTATTTTAATCGGCATAACCTAAAACAAAAACATAAATGTGGTTTAAATGTTGAAAATTAAAAATTATCAAAGCGACGACAGGACGATAAGGTACCTGGCAGAGCAAAACATTTTCCATGGTTCCGTAAGTCAAAAACCATTTTAAAAACTTTGTATACAGGGTGTCCGCTAATGAATGGTACATAGAAAAACCACAGATTCCTTATGCCAAAATATTAAGATTTGACCAAACATACCTAATATCCAAAAGTTTATAATAAGGAAAATACGGGGGTGTCATAGTAAAAGAAAAAAATAAATTTAATTTCGATAGTTGTTCCCCCCTTTTTAAATATCTCAATAAAACGGTATCTAGGGGTTTTTAAACATTAGCTTTTCAGATCGAATATTAATTTTTGTGTGTAGACGAGAGGGCGATGGGTACACTATTTAAAATTCTCTAAAACTACCCAATTTTTTGTTACTACTCTGTATGTATGTGTAAACTAGTAAGCTTCTCTATGCTTTCTGCACAAAAAAGGTATACTTAGTAAGAATCGGTCTTGACAACCATTTTTAAGGTATTCACGTTTTAGTTGTTCAGTGCACCCGAAAGTATGTACCTTCAATAACATCGTATTAGCTATAATTACTACTGCTCAGATATAAATAGCTGATATCTAAAAACTCCTGGATACCGAGTTTTATTAAAATGTTTAAAACATATCAGAAATTATAGAAATGCATGAATAAAAAATATTTATATCCCTTTAACACCCCGTATGTTCCTTATCATTAACTTTTGGATATAGGTATGTTTGTTTAAATCCTAAATGGGTACTTTCGCATAAGAAGTCTGTGGTTTTTCTGTGTACCATTAATTAGCGGACACTCATCTGTATCATATGTATATAAAAACACGAATAACTGAAAACTATTCGACTAAACACTATCAAAATCTCTAAAATAAAACGAGTCCGAACCAATAATATGTGAAGTCTCTAAACTAACCAAAAACATTAACAACTGGAAATCCTTGCAAAATATACAACCAAAATGAAAATGGTAAATTTCCACAGTTTTTACCAAACAAAGGTTCGACAAGGTACGACTCTGTCATCAGCTGATAATGCTACCAACTTTGAACAGAACTGCCAACCAAAATCGTAATTCTCACACCCTCACTTCCCTGACAAAAGCTATCCCCGGTCTTGCTTATGTCTAAACCCCTTCTCATAAAGAAACTCTGTGTATATCTACTATTTTATGACCATCTTTCGAAAACTAGAAAAGATAAATATATTAAATGTAATATTTTGCTAAACCTTTTTGAAATATCTTTGCAATATATACAGGGTGTTACGTTAAACAAATCTTAATGATGGCCATATTTCCGAAACTATTGAAAAATAGATATATCAAATGTAGTTATAGCTTTCAACTAATGAAATAATTTACAGGGTGTTCCATTTAAAAATAAAGGCCTAACTTTGTGTTATAATTTTAGAATAATACTCAATGGAAAAAATATGGGTTCGCCAACTGAATATAAAGTAAAAATCCCAAAAACTTTTTATTTACATATTATCTCTAATCTCAAGCGAGTTACAAGTGCCTAGCCAATTTGCAAAATTTGGAAAACACTGTATCTCCAAAACGAATCAAGCTAGCCATAATTTACATTCACCTCTGCATGAATTTGTTTTAAAAATCAAAATTGAGATTGTGCAATCAAATTTGTTCTATTTCTTTTAGTTTTCGCTATGTCCTGCAAGATCAACAAAAAGGCGACACTCTGTACAGTTAACGGAATAGACTCGTTTTAAATGAAATCAGTGCCGTATTATCCATTAGGCTGAGGGCGCCATGAAAAAATAGGCGCCAGACAGGGGAGTAATAGGCGCTAGACAAGGAAGTTTCTAAAAAGTTTAGGTCGGGTGGGGATTAAAAATATTTTTTTGTGGGGATATAAATAAAATAGACGCGAAAAGGAGAGAATGACCTTTTTTTTTGACTGAAATGGAGATAAGGACCTTTTTTTTTGCTCTTCAATTTTTTTTTTTTTTTAGTAGGAAAATAGGCGCTCTGGGAATTCTAGCCTAGGGCGCCTCATACCCTAATACGGCCCTGAATGAAATGGACTGTATTTGTTTTAAAATGGCTTATTGTGATATAATATAAATTTGTTTGTATTAAGTGGGGCATTTTTAGTGGCGTAGCTACTATGGGGTTAGGCCTCCAAGCTTAGGGGGCCCCCTTGGAGTTAAAAAGGTATAGAAATACTGAAAAACATATGCGATGGAAAAATAATGGGAAGGACCTTTTTTTTTGCTCTTCATATTTCTAGGGACCCAACTTCTTTTTTGCCCCAGGGCCCCTGCTGCCCTAGCTACGCCACTGGGCATCTTTAAAAGGTCTACTAGATTATGGCAAAATATAGGAGAATAATGAGAAAGAAGTATCCCAAAATAATTTTCTTGTATTAATTTTATTTTTGCAAAAAGCAGGTTAAGGTTCTGAAATCGTTTATTTTTTTAAATAATACGTATCAAACGTATTCGCATAACTATTCAGAGAAGTAGTAAGTAGTAGCAAAGACAATTATAGTTTCACTATAGGATAAATTCCTAAAATTTGCGTCTAGTAAATAACTATTATCAGATAAATTTTTGCGCAGGTACTATCATGTCAATTACCCAAATAAAATATTTGTACATGGATTCGAATCCCAATTGTTACTTTGTTACACAGACCTTCAGGGCCGGCAGAAGTTTTTTTAAATCTTTTCTGTAATTTTATAAAAGTTGTTTAAAATTACACCTTAATATACTTATTAAGAATTTTGGATTATCTGTGGCTAAATCATTTTCAAAAAAAAAAAAAATATATATTATATATATTTATATATATATATATATATATATATATATATATATATATATATATATATATATATATATATATATATATATATATATATATTTGTATACAGGGTGTCCACGGGGAACTGCTGCGATTGATTTCTCGAAAAGTAGGCTTTGAAAAATTTGTTGACATTATAAAATCAGTAGGGGACATACGACCAAAATATTTTGACAGTTTTAGCACTTTCGGTTATACCGGAAGTTAATGTAAACTTTCATGTTTTAAATGGAACACCCTATATATTACTCATTTTTAGATTTTGCGTAAAAGATATCTTTATATATAATGTCCTACCTATAAATCCCACCGGTCTTGGTTTAATTTAATATTATGTCAAAAATGGCGTTTGCAAGCCATTACACAACGATTAATTTTTCCTAAAAAAACTTTAAAAGGAATTGGGAATAGATTTCTTATAGAAAAGGACCCTCTTTGGTAGACTGTGTTGATGTGAACCACCTTAAAAGTTTTTTTTCAAATATCCCAATTTTTTATAATTTTATTCTATTAAGCATTAACAATAATAATAATAATATTGCATTATTATCTAAGATTATTCTCTTATAGGTATATTAAGTTATAATTTAAAACAACTCTTATAAAAATACAGAAGTTTGTAAAATAATGTATATTCCAAAAATTTATAGTTTTGAAATATTACCAATTTATTATTTATCTATTACAACAATGCTGTTAAGAGTGTTAAGTATTGCCTACTACACCATGCTTTTTTTTATCTTTTTGACCTCCCACGAAGGCATATGCCTAAATACCAGAGTACCGTGGGTGTCGGGTTATTAGATGTTTAACCCATCGTTCCCCCGTCCGTCAATATTGTCCAAGCATTAAAGCATGCAGTTATTCATTTCAGAGCACCTTTTTGACAACGCGGTAGTGCCACCACGGTCGTATTTTTAAATAACTACGAACTAAATATGTCTCCCCCGCTGGAAATCGAACCGGCGATCTCTGGCTTCGAAGGTCAAAGCTCTGTCCACTGCGCCACGGGGAGAAAATTTTTCGTGTTGCACCCTATACAGGGTGTTTCCTAGTTGAGGTAAAAAAATCTAAGGGTATATTCTTGAGCCAATATTATAAAAAAGTTCATATAAATATAGGTCCGAAAATGCTTTGTTTCTAAGATACAGGGTGTTAAACTTTTAAAAGAAAATCTGGTTTTAACAATATCCTAAATCCGTACCCGATTTTAATAAAATTTTGTTGAGGTGTTTGTTGAAATAGGAAATTAATTTAGCCCTAAAATTTTAATTTGTGAGACCAGTGGCGGCGTGGGACGCATCTTAGTTAATATTATTAACAAAAAATGTACGCTACTGACGTTTTTGCAATTCTTATATTTTTTTCCGGATAAAACACCTAAAAATACAACTTTTTTTTTATCTTCATATTTTTAAGTAGGTTGCTTAGTTTTCTAGAAAAATAAAAAATAATCCGCTAAATTGCATTATCCTGGACTATACAAAAACATTGAGGCATTTTTTTCTTTTAAAAATTAAGTGGTATAACTCATTATTAGCTATTATGTAACAACAACAAATGCTTAATGAAATAACGTTAATATATAGTCTAACCAATTTTACTAAAAAAGTGTTTAAGAAATTTTTAGATTTTTAAAAGTTTCAACACCCTGTATCTTGAGAACAAAAAGTTTGAGGACCCATGCTTATATATTTTTTTTTTATAAAAGTAGCTCAGGAATACGCATTTAAATTTTCTTACCGCAATTAGGAAACACCCTGTATATCAGACCCAGTGAAGTGATATATGGTTTTCGATGTATTTTTATATCTTAAAATCAAATTTGAGGCTATCTCACTTTACAGTGTCGCATGCGAAATAAACGTTATGTCGCTTAAAAATCCTGTTGTTGTGTTGCATGCGAGACTGGGTTTTCGAGATTGACTGTTCAAAATTTTTTTCCAGTGATTTTACCAGAAATGAACAGTTGATTTAATATAGTATGTGTAGTTTTTGTAAATAAAATAATAAACAAAAAATAAAAAAAACTGCAAGGCTGCTTTATTTTTTTATTTATTTACAATTTTTAAAATACCTTTTTTTTACTTTTGTACACTTTAATGTTAAATCAATTAAATTATAGATATATTATTTTTATTTTATTTAAAAATTTTATATTAATAGTGTTTCTTAAAAGTGTATAATCCGGCTCTGCAATTTTTTTAAATATTCCAAAACTTAAGCGTGTTGGTAGGTAGGGTGTTGTCATTAGGTAGTAACGAAGTAAAATTGGGATATTTTTTTGTGCTTTATGGGAAATACACGAAAAAATATGGATTCCGGTTTAAAGATTCGTTGGTTTTGGGTAAGAGTTTATACTTATCAATTATATATAATATATATTTTTAAATAAGTAATTGTTTTCAACATTTTTCATTAAACCAAGGGCGAGGATTTTTATTTATATTTAATCCAAAAAGTAACTCATTAAACCTACACCAAACTTATACAGGGTGATCAAACTTAAGTCGGCACTATTGCTAACTAACTTATTGAAAATACGAATTCGGTTAAATTAGGAAAGTTGTAATATTTTTTCCGCTGATTAACGTGCTGCTAACAGAAAAACAATTAAACATCGGGTTTTTAATTTATTGCAAAAAAGTACTTTTTTCTAAATGGGTGTATTATATCACCAAAGATCTTTTAAAAAAGTATATTATATATTATTATTATTATTATATTATATAGATATGATATCCAATTTTTACTGATTTCGTAAATATTGCCATCCTCAGGAATTTGATAGTAAACTGGCATTTTTAAAATAAAACACCCTGTATCATTAAATACGTAGATATTTTAAAGAACTTTGAGAAAATACCATATTTGATTTGTCTATCTCCTATAGTTTTTGGAAATATGACCATTGGCCATCTAAACTTTAAAAAATTGTAGGTAATATATTGTCTATTTTATCTTCTACATTAAACTTATGTGTAGGGGAGCCCGAGACGAAGATTTCAGGATTTACTACAGCGCGGCAATACCGAAGGACATCTTGTCACTGATCTCGATGGATTGCTAATATTATAACCTGCGCGAAACAAAAGTTACATTTCATGGGCGAAAAAAACTAGTTTGTACGCAAGGCAGTTGAGGGTAAACGCACCCGGACCCAAACAAACTATTCGCATTATAGGAAAGAATGTGTTGACCGCGTCCTGCTTTTCTGTTCGAAGTACGGTAGCTAATGAGCGTTACGGTCAGACCGCGGACGAAGGTACGGGGTGCCGGTGTTTATATTTCGCCACGGCTTTTAAGTGCGCATGTTCGTCCACCCACTGCGCGCGGTCGTAAAAATCCGAAAACTGCTTCTTGCCACTGCTGATCTAAATGTAGGTTATCTATGCATCTTGTACATGGTTAAGTACCACCACCAAATATGAGCTCTGTATACAGGGCAGATTATAACTAACAAAAATATATCCATTAAAAATTTTCGAACACGTCAGATTAAGATATGGCGAAATAATTACATGCTAAACATTGTATTTTCACGAATCTGACAATTTTAGAGTGACGTAAACAAAGTGGAGGGCTACAAAGTTGTTAAAAAACGTTATTTTGACATTCCCGAGCGTGGGTATTTTTTAAAGCCTAAAACATACAGGGCGGTTTTTGCCGAGACGGTGACGAAGCGGTGCAAAACACAAACACATGAGTCGGCAAGCCGCCACAACTGCAGTAGCGTAGTTAGGCATAGGCGGTGTAGGCGGTTGCCTACGGCCTTGCGCCTGGAAATCGTTGAAGTTAAAGATATGAAATGTGAGACATAGGCATTGTTATGTTATAATTTTGTGCAGGATAAATAGTAGCAAGGGTGATTAAAGTGTAGACAAGGTGTAGCCTATTGGTTTTATTTTACTCATGTACATATTCGCCTACGCCAGTATTTTATGTGTATTTTTATTGGTGCTCAACTTTTTTTTGCTATCTTCATCCACAAGAGGGGCCTCGAGGATACGACTTCGCCTACGCATGTTTTTGTCTACGCTACGCCGCTGCACATCTGTAATAAAATAAACTAGGTGCTGCTTTCTGCGGCCATCTTTTTTAAGGTTGATAATACGTATCAAAGAAAAATGAAAAAAAATCAGCCTTTTCCTGCTTGAATAAATAAAAACCACATCTGCTTTTTTCTTAGTTATGGGGATATGACCATATAAAGTTTTTTTTGCGAATTCTATGCGGATTAATTAAAAATTTTGCTAATAGAGAACTTGTTTTTTAGCTTGCAGTCTTGTTTATGTTACGCTTTAATGCTTTGGAGGTGAAGGCTAATTGCGGGTCTAAAGGAATCGAATGTGTGAATGCTACAACGTACAAAACATGCTTTTTGTTCATGTTCATTTTCCCTGTATATAGTTCAGAAATGTATACCTGCGAAGAAAGTACGGAATGCGATCAAGAGTTAGGAGACGCAAAGTAAGTACTAGGTTGAATTTTAATATTTTTTTTAAAACATTTTTTTGCAGCTGTATAGCTACAAATATTACAGATTCAATCACGGATGCAGTCACAGATGCTGTCACAGAAGTATCTGTACTCTCTGAGTGTGGATCTAAAGGAATCTATTGTGTGAATGCTACAACGTACAAAACATGTGTTTGGATGTTTTCTCTCCTGTATATAGTTCAGAAATGTATACCTGCGAAGAAGGTATGAAGTGCAATCAAGAGATAGGAGACACGAAGTAAGTACTAGGTTGGTATTTAATATTTTTTTAACATTTTTTCTGTTGCAGCTGTCTAGCTACAAATATCACAGATGCAGTTACAGAAGTATCTGTATTTTCTGAGTGTGGATCTAAAGGAATCCATTGTGTGAATGCTACAACGTACAAAACATGCGTTTGGATGTTTTCTCTCCTGTATATAGTTCAGAAATGTATACCTGCGAGGAAGGTACGGAGTGCGATCAAGAGTTAGGAGACGCGAAGTAAGTATTAGATTAGATTTAAATAATCTTATATTATTATATTACTTTTTTTGTTGCAGCTGTCTACCTACAAATATTACAGATGCAGTCACAAATGCAGTTACAGAAGTATCTGTACTTTCTGAGTGTGGATCTAAAGGAATCCATTGTGTAAATGCTACAACGTACAAAACATGCGTCTGGATGTTTTCTCTCCTGTATATAGTTCAGAAATGTATACCTGCGAAGAAGGTATGGAGTGCAATCAAGAGATAGGAGACGCGAAGTAAGTACTAGGTTGAATTTTAATATTTTTTTAAAACATTTTTTTTTTGCAGCTGTCTAGCTACAAATATCACAGATGCAGTCACAAATGCAGTTACAGAAGTATCTGTACTTTCTGAGTGTGGATCTAAAGGAATCCATTGTGTAAATGCTACAACGTACAAAACATGCGTCTGGATGTTTTCTCTCCTTGTATATAGTTCAGAAATGTATACCTGCGAGGAAGGTACGGAGTGCGATCAAGAGTTAGGAGACGCGAAGTAAGTATTAGATTAGATTTAAATATTCTTATATTATTATATTACTTTTTTTTGTTGCAGCTGTCTAGCTACAAATATTACAGATGCAGTCACAAATACAGTTACAAATGTATCTGTACTTTCTGAGTGTGGATCTAAAGGAATCCATTGTGTAAATGCTACAACGTACAAAACATGCTTTTGGATGTTTTCTCTTCCTGTATATAGTTCAGAAATGTATACCTGCGAAAAAGGTACAGAGTGTGATCAAGAGATAGGAGACGCGAAGTAAGTACTGAGCTTGTTTTTAATATTTTTGGTACTAAACATTTTTCTTTTGCTGCAGCTGTACTAGCTATAAATGTCACAGATGCAGTCACATGCAGTTACAAAGTATCTGTAATTTCTGAGTGTGGATCTAAAGGAATCCATTGTGTAAATGCTACAACGTACAAAAACATGCTTTTGGTTATTCTCTCTTCCTGTATATAGTTCAGAAATGTATACCTGCGATAAAGGTACAGAGTGTGATCAAGAGATAGGAGACGCGAAGTAAGTACTGAGTTTGTTTTTAATGTTTTTGGTACTAAACATTTTTCTTTTGCTGCAGCTGTACAGCTATAAATGTCACAGATGCAGTCACAGAAGTATCTGTACTTTCTGAGTGTGGATCTAAAGGAATTCAATGCTGTGAATTCTACAACGTACAAAACATGCTTTTGGTTATTTTCTCTTCCTGTATTCAGTTCAGAAATATATACTTGCGAAGAAGGTACGGAGTGCGATCAAGAGTTAGGAGAGGCGAAGTAAGTACTGAGATTAGATTAAAATCTTCTTGTTTAAACTTTTTCTGTTGCAGCTGTCTAGCTACAAATATTACAGATGCAGTCACAAATGCAGTTACAGAAGTATCTGTACTTTCTGAATGTGGATCTAAAGGAATCCATTGTGTAAATGCTACAACATACAAAACATGCTTTTGGTTATTCTCTCTTCCTGTATATAGTTCAGAAATGTATACCTGCGATAAAGGTACCGAGTGTGATCAAGAGATAGGAGACGCGAAGTAAGTACTGAGCTTGTTTTTAATATATTTGGTACTAAACATTTTTCTTTGCTGCAGCTGTACAGCTATAAATGTCACAGATGCAGTCACAGAAGTATCTGTACTTTCCGAGTGTGGGTCTAAAGGAATTTATTGTGTTAATGCTACAACGTACAAAACATGCATTTGGTTCTTCTCTCTTCCTGTATATAGTTCAGAAATGTATACCTGTGAAGAAGGTATGGAGTGCAATCAAGAGATAGGAGACACGAAGTAAGGACTCCATTAGCTTTTATTATTTTTGGTTATAATTTTTTTCTTCTTGCAGCTGTGCAGCTACAAATGTGACAGATACGGCCACAGGTAATAAATTAGTACTATTTAAGAGATATTCTCACGAAAAAGTAACTTTATAAAAGGTCCTGTTTTAGTATCTGGTAACAAAGATACAATTTCAAGTTTCAAGGATCATGGTTCAGCTATAAGTTTAATACGTTTTTTAGATCTTTTTACTTCTACAAGGATTAAAACTACGCCAACCACAACTGAAGCTGCAAATCCATTATTACTTACCGGGGCATCAACGACAATATTTACTGAAGCAACTTCAAACGTGTCCAAAGTTAATGAAAATTTAGTCGGAAGTATCTCTCTAGGAACAGCTTTCTCAGATGCATTAGGAAACGTTGGTACTTCTCCAAATACTATATTACCTTCCACTGCTTCAGTAGAATATTCTACAGAAGACAGCTCACTTTCTTGTATTAACTGTTCAAATGATGGAAAGCAACTAGAAAGCAATGAAAGCATTGTGTCTCCATCTTCAAATTCACTCCCAGAGCAAACAAAAAGTACAGAAGCAACGTATTCTTCTTTTCCAGAGCCAGTAGCTTCAACTTTCAATTTAGTTAACTCAGGAAATCTTAAAATTTGTTTGATGTTCGAGTATATTTTATTATCTTTGTTAATATTATTTTTGTAAGTTTTTAATTATTAATAAATCCATTATTATTGTTTTGTAGTTAAACAGGGTGTTCGCACACTTTAAAATAATATTGACTAGTATTTAACAAATTATTTCTTACACAATTTTCTTTATCTTTTATTTTAAGGACATAATATACAATATTAAAACTATTTTAACGTTGTGGTACCTTTCTAAAGTACAGAATTTTCATTTATATCTTGTCACCCATTTTTAACTATAACTAAAAAGCATAAAAAAAACATTTTAAAAAGCTTTACAAAAATACCACGTTTGATATATGTATACAGGGTGATTCAAAAATCGATCACGAAACTTAAGGGGGTGATTCTCCTTGACAAAATAAGGGTAGAGCTTCATATAATTTTTTTTAAATGTCATTTGTTTTCGAGTTACAAGCCGTCAAAGTTAAATTTTTATTTTGGTTTTCTCGCCATATTGCATTTATTTTTTAACCAATCCAGTTGATATTTGGCACACAAATCGAACTTTTCAAATTTTAAAATTTTAACATAACAGTAATTTTTTTAAATACCGCCTGAGGCCACTTTACCTAAAACTTAAAATTTATTTACATCATAACTTTTTTATTGTGACAGATATCGCAAAGCTGGGGGCTCCATTTTATAGACAATCAAAAACTTTGAAAAATGGTACTTTTATTAAAGTCGATAAACCTCGCTATTTAGGCACCAATAGACATCAACAAAGTTTTCATCAATTTCAATAAAATTACCTACATACATACAGGGTGTCCAGTAACTTAACCGACAAACTTAACCAAACGATTCAACAACAAGAAATAAGAAAAAACTTGATATAAAACATATTATTGTCTATAAAATGGTTGTTAATAAAAAGTTATGATGTAAATAAATTTCAAGTTTTAGGTAAAGTGTTCTCTCTGGCGCTATTTAAAAAAGTACTTTTGTCTTAAAATTTTAGAATCTGCAAAGCTCGATTTGTAAAGCCAAATATCAACTAGATTGGTTAAAAATAAATGCAATATGAAGGAAACAAACAAAATAAAATTGAACTTTGACGGCTTTGTAACTCGAAAACGAATGACATTTTGAAAAAAAATGTATATGAAGCTCAATTCTTATTTTGTCAAGTAGAATCACCCCCAAGTTTTGTGATCGATTTTTACCACCCTTTGTATATCTTTAATAGTTTTTGAAATATGACCACTTAAATCTGAAAAATAATAGATATATCTTCCATTATACCGTTGTATGACAACGATTATACCTACCTACGGCCGGTACTAAGGTAAGACTGTAGTACGGAAATTATACGATTTAAATGGCCATATTTCCTAAACTATTAATGATAGATACATCATGTGTGGTATTTTGTAAATCTTTAAAATATATTATAATATACAGGGTACCCCATTTAAAATTTTAAGAGGATGCCGTAGCACGTTAAATTGAGCTAGCGCGATTCGCTGCAGTTTTTAAATATTTGTTTGAAAAAGTTGTATATAGAAAGTTTCTTAAATGATCCCAAGATTATCGGAAAGTTGGATATTTTTACGGTTTTGTAATTTTGGGAACTTTCATGTGTTACTTTATTAACATTACCAAAAATCAATTAACTTTCCGATATTTTTTGAATCATTTTAAGAAACTTTTCTATATACAACTTTTTTCCAAAACAAATATTTAAAACGGCAGCGAATCGCGTTTTAGCTCAATTTAATGTGCTACGGCATCCTTAACATTTTTCTTGAGTTTTTGATGTTCATTTGCTTTTTTATGCTCAAAAGATAATAAATAATGTAAAAAGTACAAAACTTTATATAGGTTAAAGTTCGCCCAGTGAAACGAGCCATACGACGCAAGAAGGCAGGGGAAATAATAATTGTGCATTATCGAGTCTAATCCGAGACGTGCAAATAAATGATCGCTAAACAGTTTAAATATGATAAAAAATATGTGAGCAATAATTTATTTTTAAAAATGTAGTGGAAATTGCCAAGATCTAAATACTTTTAATTGTAACGAGAATAGCATCTCAGTAATATAATTAATAGCATTAGTGACACTAAATTCATTTTAGACTACCACTGTCTTTATTTATAACTATTCACACAACGTTTTGGGTAGTCCTATCTCTGTTCGTTTTACAGTTTACACTCTTAAAAACGGATAGAGATAGGACTGTCCGAAACGTTGTGTAAATATTTATAAATAAAGATAATGAAAGTCCGAATGTACTAACGCAAAATTTGTTTTCTTTCGAAAATTGTTCCTTTCGACGTTCTTCATCTTTCCTGTGGATTCTTCAGACACTGTTAATAGAAATAAATTCCCGCATAAAGGAAAGCTCGATCAAGTTTTCTTTTTAGAGGCAGTTTCAAAGTATTATTTGTTCCTTTCTCATCGCAAACTCTATTGATATTTGTAATTATTTCTCTAAATTGGCCATGGATAATTTTGTAATGCAATACAAAATCAAAATACTGAATTAAATTGCTACGTTATAATACCCACACAAAACCACAATACTAAAAATTGTTAATAAGAAACAAATATTTAAAAACCCGGGTAATTACAATAAATTCCAAACCATTTCCCGTCTATGTTGATGCGAGGCTCCACCACTTTGAGGCTCGTTCCAGCGGAAACCAATCAGTAAACATTATTTGAATGGTTATCTTGGTAGGGCGCCCTTGTTGTCGGAAATTAAGAATGTAAAAATATTTTAGGGACGATATGAATATTAAAGCATAGTATAATCGGTTCCTCTAAGAAAATAGAGCAATAAAATAAAATCTCTTTAGGGAATTAAAAATAAATCAATAACAAGGTGTATACAACTACTTTATAAAATATGAAATATTATATTTAAAAAGTGTAAAATAGGTTCACAGTAGTAGGATGAGAATCTGGCAACATCTTAAAAGCAACTTTAGTTTTTTTCCGCATTCCTTCCATCTGGCTAGACTCAGTTGGCAAACTGTATATAGGACGTTTTTTTCTATCCTTCTTGATTATAGTTAAAAGTGGGTGGCAAAATATAAATGAAAACCCTGTACATAGTCAATATAGACCAGTGCCGAAGCCTTTAGAAAAGGTAAAAAGTGAATAAAAGTTTTAGTAGGATGAAATTCATTAAAAAAGGTAGAGAATATAACGAAAATAAAGGGAAAAATAAATTACAGGCGACTCTTATTTTTAATCGAAAAATCCTGTGTCAAAATATATGCATTTTCCAAAAAGTCGGTGGTCGTTTTGTTTGTTGAAATCTTTACTTTCTAATGGTGTTAAAAAAAGTACATTACAATGATAAACGTTCTCAGGAAATTCAAAAAACTAGGATCCGTTTTTTTAATATCATTATTAGATCAAGATGGATAATTTTTGAAACCAAAAAATTCTAGAAAAATGAAACACCTTAAAAAATGTAGACAAAATAAGAAAAATAAAAAGAAAAATAAATTACAGGCGATCTGAGGTCGGGAAGTGGAAGGGGGCGAGGTTTAAAGGATAAAAAACGGTTTTTGTCGATTTCCAGCAAAATTACTAGTCCTTTTTTGAGAAAATTTACCGTGGTAATGTTTTTTACACCATTAAAAAAGAGATTTTAACGAAAAAAGCTTACCGACTTTTTAAAAATACCAATATTTTGACACGAGAATAAGGGTACTTTTTTCAATATTAAGTCAAAATAATGTGTAAAAATAAAGATTTTAAATCCAAAAAATACAGTATATTTGGGACAAATAAGCTTTATTTGTCCTAAATTTCGTGAAAAAAAAAAAAAATTTGTGTAAGATAAAAATAAAAAATCAAAAACTTGGTTATTTGAATATTTCACATACATTTTGAGGTTATATAAAGAAAGTGTAAATAAAAAAGTTGTGGATCTTTTTGTTACCTTAACTTTATCATTTAACTTTTTTCCATAAAACTTGTAGTTTGGCCGAAAATCGAGAAAAACAGTTTTTTAAATTTTAATCCCCCACTTCGCCCCTTTCCGACCTCAAATAGCTCGTAATTAATTTTTCCTTAATTTTTCTTATATTTTCTCTCTTTTACAATGAGTTTTATTCTAATATAATTATCTTTGTTTCAAAAATTATCTGCCCTGGTCTAATAGCTCAAACCGCCAATTAATTGTGCTTAAGGTACTCGCACACATGTACACTTTTGTGGCGGAACTTTTAAACCGCAATAATTAAATGTACGTTATGTTAACACAAGCATTAAAAACCTTTAAAAATGGCTTCATAAATGACTTGTGCAAGTAAAAAGTGTAAAAAAGTTCTCACACTGTACTCCATTTTTACTGTGAAACATAGGCTGCCACTTTTTAATAATTAGTACCTCTAATATTCCGCACCCTTTCGTGTGGAAACTGTACAAGAAAAATATTGCGGCTCGCACAACTCGATAACTGTCAAGAAAATAATGAAAATGGTGCAACTTTTATACTTGCAACAATATTCAGACTGCGCAATATCAGAATGGAGCCATTTTCTACTATATTGCGCAACATAAGTGTACATGTGTACAGGTACCTTTAGCAACAGTTGTATACTTACCCGGTAAATCTCTTTTCTATATCTATCTCTTTCGAGTTAATGGTCGATGGAATGATGACATTTTGTTGTATCAATGTATTCTGAAGTGTCATTAGTAAACGTATTACTTATTATTATTATTGTTATTGCTTTATCTTACCTAGAAATTTAGATTCATTTTAGTACCTCATATTTAATATCTATGCCGGAATATTTTCAAATGTTAATAAAAATAATAAAATAAACCAAAAAATGTGTACAAATATTTATTTACAATTAATACTATCAGTACTAAACATAAAATAATATTTGCAGGGAGATTTAAAATCATAAATCACAACATTGATTCTTTTTACAAAACAAACATTTCATTTTATTTCAAGTCAATTAAATTTATATGGCCAATTAACAAGCCATAAAATTAGCAAAAACTAATAAATTTGCGAAATAATGACAATCTAATTAGTTTTTGATAGAAATTCGTAATTGGAGAATACATAAACTCGAGATTTAGGATGAAATTTCTTTTGGTAAGCGGCTAATTTTAAACTTTGTATAAGATAATTGATTTAACTGACCAGCATAGGCTTCAGCCTCTCTCTCCCCAAATGCACCAGAAAAAATAGATTAAGGCTTCGGCTACAATACAAGCGGTGAGCGGCGGTTATGAGCGGTAGAGCGGCAAAAACTTTGCAGCAGTGACCGGTACTGGCTGCGATGGTTGGTGGTAACCGTTAACGTGAGCGGCATTTTGAAATCAATTAATTTAGGTACATATTGAAAACTTGTGCTTATAATATTTTTCGGTTTGAACGGCAAACGGCACCTATTTGACGCTTACGTATATTGTAGCTGCCTGATTAAAAATACAATTTTTTAATGCTTATATAAAGGTCAGAGCCACCACTACGCCAATGCTTTTATGGATCTTTTGCAATCTTCAGATAATTTATAAATATACAGTACCTATAATTTTTTATACACTGAATTGTATTCGCAGTTGGTTTCTTGTGAAACATTTTTTAAATATTAATACTAAATAGAAAAAATTGCTTTTTAATGTTTCAAAAATTATTAGAGCATTACTCTACAATTGTTTCGCCTTTCTAGGGCTTCATCAAGAGTACTTCGTATACTAAACTTAAAAGGAAATATTTACAAACAGAACCATTTAACACGTTTTCCCAAAAGGTCTATAAAATATTATTAGGGTTTTTATTATGCGGCCCAGATGTGGTAATAAATTTATTTATAATTGGCATATCTGCGAAATTTATTTGATCATTGGTAGAAAGAGTTGTATTGTCTATAAGTGATTTTTAATTTCTAGTTGTTCATATAAATTTATAAAAACAAAGGTAAAAAATTAAATTTATATGAACAACTAGAAATTAAAAATCACTTATAGACAATACAACTCTTTCTACCAATGATCAAATAAATTTCGCAGATATGCCAATTATAAATAAATTTATTACCACATCTGGGCCGCATAATAAAAACCCCTAATAATATTTTATAGCCCTTTTGGGAAAAACGTGTTAAATGGTTCTGTTTGTAAATATTCTCTTTTCAAGTTTAGTATACGAAGTACTCTTGATGAAGCCCTAGAAAGGCGAAACAATTGTAGAGTAATGCTCTAATAATTTTTGAAACATTAAAAAGCAATTTTTTCTATTTAGTATTAATATATAATTTTTAATTGGGTCCAGTTGTACAATTGCAAGTTCAGTTTAGGATCAGTTGAACTTAACTGGTGGTTAAACCTGCCCATTTCAAATATATTGCTGTCAAGTAAATGCCAAAAGTGACGGCAATGTATTTTAAATGGGCAGGTTTAACCACCAGTTGAGCTCAACTGATCCTAAACTGAACTCGCAATTGAAAAACTGGGCATGTAGGTACCACAAATGGAAAAATGTTTTTTGTAATTAAAAAAAGTTGGTCCAACTATATACAGGGTAAGTCATAAACACTAAACACTACTTAGAAGTAAAGTATTTATTTCTAACAAGAAAACTTAGTTGGGTAATTTTCTAGAAACCTGCGGCAACTCCGATTTTAGCGAAATTTGGTATACGGGGGTTTTGGGCGCTGATCACGAATCTGAATGATTTTTTGGCGGAAACGTTTTGTTCACGGGATATTCATCATCAAAGTTCAAATTGGAACTAAGCTTATTTTCACTATACTTCCCCTTCTTTTGCACAATTCTTGATTTAAAGCTAAAGTGTCACATAATATTTGATTTTTACCTTTTAAAACCCCGTTTTTCTACGTTTTTTACAATATTTTTGCATTACATTGTGCGGCTTTTCTTTGATAATGCGGCAACCATACATACACATAGGGCTTCATGGCACACTGGGATTAAAATGATTCAAAGTATAGCTTTGCAATTTAATGCAAAAATAATGTAAAATACGTAAAAAACGGGGTTTTAAACGGTAAAAATCAAATATTGTGTGCTACTTTAGCTTTAAATCAAGAATTGTGTGCAAAAAGAAGGGGGAATATTGTAAAAATAGGATTAATTTAAAATTCAAGTCTGTTAATGAATATCTTAAGAACGAAACGTTTCCGCCAAAAATTATTTTAGATTCGTGATCAGCGCCTCAAAAACCCCGTATACCAAATTTCGTCAAAATCGGAGTTGCCGCAGGTTTCTAGAAAATTACCCTTAGTTGTTATTTTACATTTTTTTAAAGGAGAAAAGTAAAAATGTGCCTAAAAAATATTATTTATTTGAGCCATTCTTTTAATTTAGACCAATATAAATAAAATAAGTTTAAAAAAGCATATTTGTTTAGTATTCAATTTTGATTTTGAAAAATTGTTATTTAATAAATTTGGTAGGTATTTTTCTCTTTAATAAAAATTTCGAAAACGCGTTCTTTCTGTTTTAGATTCCTTTCATTTTTATATTCTCCAGCAGATATATTGAAGTATACACTGATTGTGGATCAAAAGGAATTCAATGTATTAACTCAACAGCTTACCAAGCATGCTGGTTTCTCTTTGGAGTACCACAGTACGACGATGTAATATATACTTGCGAGGTTGGCACAGCGTGCGATCAAGAGATCGGAACTACTAAGTAAGTGAACTATCATTTATTTATAAACTACTTAAAGAACATTTTAACAATTCAAAATATTTATTGAACTATGAAAAAATGTAAAAAAATCGTTAAAATTAGATTTTGGTTTTGTATTTCAGTTGTACAGCAACAACAACCACGGCACCCATATCCACCACAACTACGACATCTACAACAACCACCGCAACTACAACAACTACGACACCAACAACAACTACCACACCAACAACAACTACCACACCAACAACAACTACCACACCTACAACAACTACTACACCTACAACTACCACATCCACAACAATAAGCACTACAACGGCTCCAGGTTACTAATGTTTTTATTTATTAATGGCATAATTTTTCTAAGTAGCCTTTTTTTAAAAACTTTAAAAAATACAAAATATTAATTTGTAATATATTTTGTATAGTACAAATGTCAAAGTCGATTGATGAGATAAGGTCACGACATTCACCATATTGGCTAGCGCGGCTGTGACGTCAAGTCGGGCCATTTTCGGCCATGTTTGATTTTATGCAGATCAGTGGCGTAGAATTAAGAAGAAACCAAAAAGAACTGTATGTTGTAAACAAAATTTATTGGATTATTTTAATAGGCATAACCTAAAACAAAAACATAAATGTGGTTTAAATATTGAAAATTAAAAATTATCAAAGCGACGACAGGACGATGAGGTACCTGGCAGAGCAAAACATTTTCCATGGTTCCGTAAGTCAAAAACCATTTTAAAAACTTTGTATACAAGGTGTCCGCTAATGAATGGTACACAGAAAAACCACAGATTCTTTATGCCAAAATATTAGGATTTAACCAAACATACCTAATATCCAAAAGTTTAGAATAAGGAAGATACGGGGAGTGTCATAGTAAAAAGAAAAAGTAAATTTATTTCGATAATTGTTCCCCCTTTTTAAATATCTTAATAAAACGGTATCTTGGGGTTTTTAAACATTAGCTTTTCACATCGAATATTAATTTTTGTGTGTAGACTAGAGGGCGATGGGTACACTATTTAAAATTCTCTAAAACTACCCAATTTTTTGTTACTACTCTGTATGTATGTAAACTAGTAAGCTTCTCTTTGCTTTCTGCACAAAAAAGGTATAGTTAGTAAGAATCGGTTTTGACAACCGTTATTAAGGTATTCACGTTTTAGTTGTTCAGTGCACCCGAAAGTATGTATGTACCTTCAATAACATCGTATTAGCTATAATTACAACATCGCAGATATAAATAGCTAATACCTAAAATCTCCTGGATACCGAGTTTTATTAAAATGTTTAAAACATATCAAAAATTATCGAAATGCATGAATAAAAAATATTTATATCTCTTTAACACCCCGTATCTTCCTTATCATGAACTTTTGGATATAGGTATGTTTGTTTAAATCCTAAATGGGTATTTTCGCATAAGAAATCTGTGGTTTTGCTGTGTACCATTAATTAGCGGACACTCATCCGTATCATATGTATACAAAAACACGAATGACTGAAAACTATTCGACTAAACACTATCAAAATCTCTAAAATAAAACGAGTCCGAACCAATAATATGTGAAGTCTCTATACTAACCAAAAACATTAACAACTGGAAACCCTTGCAAAATATACAATCAAAATGAAAATGGCAAATTTCCACAGTTTTTACCAAACAAAGCTTCGACAAGGCACGACACTGTCATCAGCTGATAATGCTACCAACTTTGAACAGATCTGCCAACCGAAATCGTAATTCTCACACCCTCACGTCCCTGACAAAAGCTATCACCGGTCTTGCTTATGTCTAAACCCCTTCTTATAAAGAAACTCTGTACAAATGTATTACATAGAGGAACAGGCCAAATTACGGTGCAGTCATGCCAAAGCTATCGAATATTGGAAAAATAATGTTAAAGTTGGAATATCTTTAAGGCACTGGCTAAACGACCGCCGGTGGCTTTGCTTAATTATAAGAAAGCCGCCGTCTGCGGTTTATATATTTACGTATATGAAACCCGTCAAAAACGTTAATTAATTTGTTATTACGGGCGGTTTTACTTGTTCTATCGATAGATGCTGTCGTCCGGCGGTTTTGTTTATTAAAATTATTGAAAACCGCCGAAAAATAGTTAAAATTAACCTGACTTTAATAATTATTTATTTTATTGTCTAATATTATTTCTATTATTGATCAACAAATAAAAATAAAACTGGGAGACACGTTTGGCACCTACGAAGATTTTGTCAAGGCTCTTTATACTCGTAAGTTAAAAAATAAATGTACATCTCTTAGGAATAGAAAAGCCAGAAATATTTTAGCTGCAAAATAAAACTGATCGTTTTTTAGAACTAAAACTAAAGTATTACCAATAAAAGTGTGCATGAAATGAGGGTGAAACAAACTTAAAAATTCTCAGGAAAAGAAAAAAAAGGTTACAGGATAAAGGATTCATATATACGGCTTATTACTTTAATTATATTATCAATATTTAAAAAATTAATTTAGGTTGTCTCATAGCTACAGGGTCACGAGGTCGAATTCCAGATGGGAAACTAATTTTTTTCTTTTTATATATCTTTCTTGATCATTTTTTTATACATTTTTGCTTTTTTTACTTTTTGTTTGTTGAACTGGCCGCCGAGGTCATGCAACTCTCTCCCTTAGATTATTTTTGTGAGGCTACCTTAAATCTGTGGTCTACGAGAATATGCCATGAACGATCCGTGACCTTAAGCAAAATATTACTCGCACCATTACAAATTTACCGGATGATGATTGAAAAAGTAATTAAAAATTGGGCCACAAGAATCCATCCAACTGAACCAAGTAGAGAAGGATATTTAAACAATATTATTTTTTAAAATTTATTGATATAAATTTCTTTTTTCAATAAAATAAAAATTACTTACATTTTAGTTGAAATTATTACTTAGTGATATTTTAAAGTTCTGACGCTCCTATTTGTAAACCTGACCTTTTTTTTAGTTACAGGAGGCTGCAATACTGTTGGCCAGACATGGCCAGCTGCTGCATGCAACCAGTTCTACCAATGTTACTTAGCCTTGTGGAACTACTATGTCGTTCTAAATACTTGTCCTCCCGGAGGACGGTATGTCGGAAACACTACCTGCGAGGCCAATAGTACGTGTGTACCTTAGGGATCACAGCAACCAAATATCCTTGTTTTATTCACTACTTAATGACCCTTTTGGTGTTAAACTAGGATATTTAAATAAAATATCTTTATCTGTTATTTTTTATTTTACCTAAACCACGGTCATTACTTTTTGTCCTATTTTTATCCACACCCTCCAAGCTATCTATGATTTAGCATTAGTCAAGCGTGGATATTTTTGATATTCGCATAATCGTATATTTAAGCATTTTTTTTAGCGTTTTGAATTAAGATAAAATCCTAATTTTGGCAGATTGTATGTCGTGGGCTTACAGTAACAAGATTTTTTAAGGGCTTAAAGGTAAAAAATTACCGGGTAACAACGAAATTACTGTCTAGCAATTTTTTAAATGAAACACCCTGTATATTTTTTAGAATTTGTAATCTACAGGTCATTCCGGAAATATAACCTTAAATATATTTACAATATACGTTTTTTTGGAAAACAAATGAACATACAAAAAATTTAAAATGCCCTAGATAGTTATTTTAAAAGACTTTACCTTTAGAGACCATTATAATATTTTCTAAGTATAATAACCCTGGTACTTTAAATTCTTTAAGCCATTCCTGACATAAAACCTATGATATACCCATACCCTTTCCTTTTAGTTTTAGAGAAAACGGAGTTTCAAACGCTCCGAACGAACTCACAATACATTAGCTTTGTTCGCGGGTTTGATTCTGAACCGGTTCTGGGACTATTCGCATGCGTAGTGAAAAAACAGCGTTCGCGATAAGTAAAATCCTGAATTTTTAGTAACAGTTCTGTGTTCGCGGGTTACAATGGAATCAGTTCGTTACCGATTCGTAACCTGATTAGCAGTCCTGGTATTTTTGTTGGAACTAAAAGTTCAGTTCGGAATTTCATGCGCATTGTCGACATGGTCAGCTGTTTTCTGTTTTTGTGGTACAGAAATAAACCGTTGTATTACAGTTTATTTGTTTCTGCCACTTTTTATGCGGGTTAATATACCTGTTGACATTTTTATTTATATATTTGTGATTCTGAGCGTATATAAACAAAGGATTTTTAATTGTATTCCGTATGAATGTATGTATGCAATAAAATAAATAAAGATTGAATTAAAAAATATAGACAACCCGTATAACATTTTTTGCCGGCAAGGCATTGGCAAAAAGGTATCAAAAAGACATCGAAATGGGCAATTGGCCGTTATTGGGCCACGTGTTGCAGAAAATGTGATGGCATTCATTATTAATAAGTTATTACGAAAAAAATGCGTTTAGGATGATGGCATCCATCATTAATAAGTTATGTTAAAAAAATGCATTTAGGATGATGGCATCCATCATTAAAAAGGTTTTGGCAAAAATAAGCCTTTTAGATAATGGCATTACATTATTTTTTTCCTAATGACAATAAAATTCAAAGAGGCAAAGAGGTAACTTATTTTAAAAGTCTCTTGACCCCGATTACAACTGCCAAGTTTAACGTCTCTGCTATTTTTTCAGTTGATATGACAGTCTGTCAAAATTTTCCCATACAACTTTTTTTTGCCGGCGTTGTACATTTAATTTACTGCCATTGCCACTCTTTAATGGCCAAGGCATTGGTAAAAGGTAACAAAAAGACGCGAAAGTGGGCAATTGTACGTTATTAGGCCACGTGTTGCAGATAATGTGATGGCATCCGTCATTAATAATTTATGATGAAAAAATGCGTTTAGGATGATGGCATCCATCATTAATAAGTTATTGGCAAAAATGCGTTTAGGATAATGGCATTTATCAATAAATAAGTACTGCAACTTTTATAAGTGAATGTCCCAAAAGTTAAATAACATATTTAGAATTTTTTAATCGTAAAAAATAAGAAAAAAGGCAGGAAAACTTTATCAATAAAAAAATTACATAATATAAATTTTTATTCCGTAACAATAAACCAAATAAAAAAATTAAAAGTATGTAATAAAATTAAAAAAGATAGTAAATCAAAAGAAAACACTTTAAAATAGTAAGTATTTAAGGGATACTTACAGTAAATTTTCAGATCCAAAACATAGGGAGAAATATTTTAAAGGAGTTAAATGTCAAAAAAAAACTATTAAATGTATATAATTTTTTTATTACCACGTCTTTAAAACTTTTAATAAGGCAACTCCCTGATTTCATATAATTTTTTTAGGTAACTACAAATTTAAAAGGTTTTAAACAAAATGTTTACAGCTCCTAACAGTCTACTTGAATAACACGCCTTCTTGACTAGCGATCACCAATTAATTACACAACACACACTAATTAGGTAATGAATACACTTATTTATGTCTACTAAAAAAATTATAAAATTACAAAAAAACTCCCACGTATTTGAAAAGCAAGAAGAAGGTCCTTACGTCTCACTTTTTAATTCCATGATCACCCTCACCCCTCGGACCAGCCCTGAGGGGGGCATATCATCATTAAATGCCCAAAATGCCCATATTTGCCATTACATATGTATGAAATACAAAGGATGTGGCATTAAAGGAGGGCCATGGCCCCCTCCCCTCCCCGCTATGACCGCCCCTGTCTGTTACCTTAACTTTAAAGTAACCTAACTTAAAATGCATTGTGCATTATGTTAGTATGTTACTGGGCTAAATAAATAATAAAAGAAAATAAAACCTTAAAACAGGAAATTCCTTTGTTTATAACTGTTTACAAAAAGATTTAAAATCAAACCAAAATTGTTATTTCTAAGATTAGTCCTAATTCCCTAATCTTAGAATTATTAATTTTATTGGCGTAATTATACACGTATAGTACAGTCATAAACTGTAGAAAAACTAATAAAATCACTAATTTCCATATTTTAACCAGTATTTCATGAAAAATTTTAGTTTAAAAACCAGCATGGGGAACCGAATAAGAATCGAGTGTTGTTTGGTTAGTGTTTTTAAAATACAGTGTGTCAATTTTGGGGACTACCCAGTGTTGGATTTATCAGCAGGCTAAATAGGCTGGAGCCTAAAGGGCGGCAAATTTTTAGGGGGCGGCAGATTTGGTTCATAAATATTTTATTTCGATTAAGAGCATTAAAAAAAACGACATGATTTATATCTATTAAGGCAGTTAGTAAATATGTTTTTTTCGTGATGGGATATATTTCATTTTAAAATATTTTAGAAGTAGGAGCAACTCAGATTTTGACGAAATTTGATTTACGGGAGCTTTTTGGGGTGCTTATCACGAATCTGAAAAACTTTTTGTCGGAAACATTTCGTTTTCGAGATATCCATCATCACAATTCAACTTCAAACTAACCTTATTTTTATCATATTCCCTTTTTTTTGCACGGAATTCTTGATTTAATACATTAGCACACAATATTTCATGTAACATTAAAAAATCCTTTTAAATTTTCATCGATTGTATGCTTTTTAAAATTAAATTAAAAGCATCACTTTACATCAGGTCAGCAATAAAAGTTTAGGGGAATACAAAAGTATATGCCTTGTTGCGGCTTTTAGGAGTAAAATATTTTTAATTTTATGAAAAAAGTGTGTAAAATAAATAAAAAACAGGAATTTCAATCTGTTTTAATTGTGTTTATAAAATATTAAATATGTAGATACCAATTTATTGTTATATTAGGAATTTTGTGCAAAAAGAAGGGGGATATAGTAAAAATTAGTTTAGTTCAATTTTGATAAACCAAATTTGGTCAAAATTGGAGACAACACATTACAATATTACACATTTCCTTTATATCAAGAGTCGAATCACATATTTTTTTACTTTATAATATTTAAAATAACTACTTAACCATCACTATCAGTTCTAATAAACTTTTAATTCTGGTCCGCCAAACCACAAAATTACATTAAAGAATAATTTCTTTATAGGTTTCCATAGTAACGCAAGGTCTAATTGTCGTTTCAAATACAACAGCCGACCAGTTTACAACTTTAAATTTTACACGCCTTTAATATATTTTAATAGTATGTATGTTTTTGTTTTAACAATTAAGTCGTCGTTTTTCCCGTCAGAGAAAAAATAGTGTATTAAACTTGGGAAAAATTATAGATTGTATCTCTCAGTTTTTTGTCTCCTTTCGTTTCTTGTCAGGTAACAACACAATCTCTAGGTAGAACTAGAGGCATACCTAACTATTTTTATATGGATCTTTTTTTTTGGCTTCATATTTTTTTATTTTTTACTTTCATATGAGAATATGGACTAGGCTAACAAAATTTAGGTGCGGCCAAAAAAAAAAGGAGCCCACGAGCAGCAAATATGTAAATCCGCCACTGGGGGACTACCCTTATCTAAATTGCCACTTTAATATTAATTTTAAAAGTCAAATAAATATTTACTAGCTACCCTTCTATGATTTTTTTAGATTCCGCTTTTATTTATACTCTCCTTTATCATTGTGGAATCGGAAGCTTCTTGTGGTGCCAAAAATATAGAATGTGTAAATGCTACATCATATAAAACATGCTGGTGGATCTTGTTTCTCCCACAATTTAGCTCGGAAATCCTAAACTGCGACGAGGGTTCCGAGTGCGATCAAGAAATTGGAGAAACATAGTAAGTCTTACATTTTGTCTTTTTTTCTTTATAAATTCAGAACTTTTAAAAACCAACATTTCTAAACTCTGTTACCATCACATTTTTTTAATGAAATAAAAAAAAATATTTTAATGTGGTAGACAATGATTTTTCATGATACTAAAAGAATTTCGGACTTATACTGTCATTATTTTAACTATTTACACAAGGATTATTTTTAACTATTAAGATCCGAATAGAAGGTAACCCCTGTTTACCGGATAAAAACTAGTTTTTATCCGGTAAACAGTTTTTTATTCGTAAATTCTGTTATTTTCTCAACTAGCCTTAGGTCTCTGACACGATACATAAGCATAAGCGGTCAGCGTACAGCGGAAAATGTGAGTCGCTGATCTTTATGCAAGAATAAAAAAACTGTCTTTTTTTAACAGCCAGCTGCAATATTCCTGAGCAAAAGCCCTGCCGCTGGCCGCTCGAAACGAACAAATACTATCCGCAGAACGTTTTTAAGGTAGTTAAACTGGTTTAAAGACGTTGTTTACCACAAAATATTGTAGTCAATACCGCTCGACGCTCACGCTCTGTATCGTAACCGAGCCCTTTATAGTGCCTGGGCGAGTAATGAAATGGACTTCATGATAAGAACCCTTTAAAACCTAGTTAGGTTAGGGGTTCCTTCTGACGAGTCTACCACGAATATTCATACCGCCATATATGAATGTGGCGCTTTAACCCAGCCTGTCAATGTTATGACATTTCGGGTGTCGAACTTGACATTGACAGGGTGGGTTAAAGCGCCGCTTCCATATATGGCGGTGTGATGAATATTCGTGGCACACTCAATTTTTGAGGTTAATTTATTGATTTAAATATAGCCTTGGCCATAATTTTTTAGGCAATTCTGTAGCATGTAGCAATAATTTTGCTTAAGTACTATATTTAAAAAAAATAGTTTTTATCCGGTAAACAAATAAGTGCAGATCGCTTGCTCTTCGGATCTTAAACTATAAATGTTTTAGTAGGGTAGGTCGGGGCTAGTTGAGCAATTTTTCACTTGATCGGTTATAGC